>CAMAOD020000267.1:0-34800 GCA_945859595.2 Megachile willughbiella
ATCATTATAACTATTACTTTCAGCCATATTCCTATTTTTATTATGTAATAACTGTCCATATTTCTATTATTATTATCGTAATAACTCTTGTTTTTATCCTTATAACTATTATTATTATCGTAATAACTCTTATTCTTGTCCCTTATTCCTATTTTATCATCGTATTAACTCTTACTTTTATCCTTATTTACTATTATTATTATCGTAATAACTCTTATTTTTATGCTGTATTTCTGTTATTGTTATCATTATAACTATTACTTTCAGCCATATTCCTATTTTTATTATGTAATAACTCTTATTTTTATCTTTATTTCTATTATTATTATCGAAAAGACTCTAATTTTTATCCTTATTTCCATTATTATTATCGTAATAACTCTTATTTTTATCCTTATAACTATTATTATTACCGTAATTAACTCTTATTTTTATCCTTATAACTATAATTATTATCGTAATAACTCTTATTTTTGTCCTTATTCGTATTTTATCATGGTATTAACTCTTACTTTATCCTTATTACTATTATTATTATCGTAATAACTCTTATTTTTATCCTTATTACTATATTATTTATGATTATAACTATTACTTTCAGCCATATTCCTATTTTTATTATGTAATAACTCTTATTTTTATCCTTATTTCTATTATTATTATCGTAGTAACTCTTATTTTTATCCTTATAACTATTATTATTATCGTAAATAACTCTTATTTTTATCATTATTTCTTGTTATTAATTATCATTATAACTATTACTTTCAGCCATATTCCTATTTTTATTATGTTAATAACTCTATTTTTATCCTTATTTCTATTATTATTATCATTATAACTATTACTTTCAGCCATGTTCCTATTTTTTATTATGTAATAACTCTTATTTTCATCCTTATTTCTATTATTATTATCGAGAAGACTCTAATTTTTATCCTTATTTCCTTTATTATTATCGTAATAACTCTTATTTTTATCCTTATAACTATTATTATTATCGTAATAACTCTTATTTTTATCCTTATAACCTATTATTATTATCGTAATAACTCTTATTTTTGTCCTTATTCGTATTTTATCATCGTATTAAACTCTTACTTTTATCCTTATTACTATTATTATTATCGTAATAACTCTTATTTTTATGCTTATTTCTGTTATTGTTATCATTATAACTATTACTTTCAGCCATATTCCTATTTTTATTATGTAATAACTCTTATTTTTATCCATATTTCTATTATTATTATGATTATAACTATTACTTTTAGCCATATTCCTATTTTTATTATGTAATAACTCTTATTTTTATCCTTATTTCTATTATTATTGTCGTAGTAACTCTTATTTTTACCCTTATAGCTATTATTATTATCGTAATAACTCTTATTTTTATCCTTATAACTATTATTATTATCGTAATAACTCTTATTCTTGTCCTTATTCCTATTTTATCATCGTATTCACTCTTACTTTTATCCTTATTACTATGATTATTATCGTAATAACTCTTATTCTTGTCCTTATTCCTATTTTATCATCGTATTAACTCTCACTTTTATCCTTATTACTATTATTATTATCGTAATAACTCATATTTTTATCCTTATTTCTGTTATTATTATCATTATAACTATTACTTTCAGCCATGTTCCTATTTTTATTATGTAATAACTCTTATTTTTATCTTTATTTCTATTATTATTATCGTAATGACTCTTATTTTTGTCCTTATTCGTATTTTATCATCGTATTAACTCTTACTTTTCTCCTTATTACTATTATTATTATCGTAATAACTCTTATTTTTGTCCTTATTCGTATTTTATCATCGTATTAACTCTTACTTTTATCCTTATTACTATTATTATTATCGTAATAACTCTTATTTTTATCCTTATAACTATTATTATTATGGTAATAACTCTTATTTTTGTCCTTATTCGTATTTTATCATCGTATTAACTCTTACTTTTATCGTTATTACTATTATTATTATCGTAATAACTCTTATTTTTATCCTTATAACTATTATTATTATAGTAATAACTCTTATTTTTGTCCTTATTCGTATTTTATCATCGTATTAACTCTTACTTTTATCCTTATTACTATTATTGTTATCGTAATAACTCTTATTTTTATGCTTATTTCTGTTATTGTGATCATTATAACTATTACTTTCAGCCATATTCCTATTTTTATTATGTAATAACTCTTATTTTTATCCATATTTCTATTATTATTATCGTAATAACTCTTATTTTTATCCTTATTTCTGTTATTGTTATCATTATAACTATTACTTTCAGCCATATTCCTATTTTTATTATGTAATAACTCTTATTTTTATCCATATTTCTATTATTATTATAGTAAAAACTCTTATTTTTATCCTTATTTCTGTTATTATTATCATTATAACTATTACTTTCAGCCATATTCCTATTTTTATTATGTAATAACTCTTATTTTTATCCATATTTCTATTATTATTATCGTAATAACTCTTATTTTTATCCTTATTTCTGTTATTATTATCATTATAACTATTTCTTTCAGCCATATTCCTATTTTTATTATGTAATAACTCTTATTTTTATCCTTATTTCTGTTATTATTATCATTATAACTATTACTTTCAGCCATGTTCCTATTTTTATTATGTAATAACTCTTATTTTTATCTTTATTTCTATTATTATTATCGAAAAGACTCTAATTTTTATCCTTATTTCCATTATTATTATCGTAATAACTCTTATTTTTATCCTTATAACTATTATTATTATCGTAATAACTCTTATTTTTATCCTTATAACTATAATTATTATCGTAATAACTCTTATTTTTGTCCTTATTCCTATTTTATCATGGTATTAACTCTTACTTTTATCCTTATTACTATTATTATTATCGTAATAACTCTTATTTTTATCCTTATTACTATTATTATTATGATTATAACTATTACTTTCAGCCATATTCCTATTTTTATTATGTAATAACTCTTATTTTTATCCTTATTTCTATTATTATTATCGTAGTAACTCTTATTTTTATCCTTATAACTATTATTATTATCGTATAACTCTTATTTTTATCCTTATTTCCGGTATTATTATCATTATAACTATTACTTTCAGCCATATTCCTATTTTTATTATGTAGTAACTCTTATTTTTATCCTTATTTCTATTATTATTATCATTATAACTATTACTTTCAGCCATGTTCCTATTTTTATTATGTAATAACTCTTATTTTCATCCTTATTTCTATTATTATTATCGAAAAGGACTCTAATTTTTATCCTTATTTCCTTTATTATTATCGTAATAACTCTTATTTTTATCCTTATAACTATTATTACTATCGTAATAACTCTTATTTTTATCCTTATAAACTATTATTATTATCGTAATAACTCTTATTTTTGTCCTTATTAGCATTTTTATCATCGTATTAACTCTTACTTTTATCCTTATTACTATTATTATTATCGTAATAACTCTTATTTTTATCCTTATTTCTGTTATTATTATCATTATAACTATTACTTTCAGCCATGTTCCTATTTTTATTATGTAATAGCTCTTATTTTTATCTTTATTTCTATTATTATTATCGTAATGACTCTTATTTTTGTCCTTATTCGTATTTTATCATCGTATTAACTCTTACTTTTTATCCTTATTACTATTATTATTATCGTAATAACTCTTATTTTTATCCTTATTTCTATTATTATTATCGTAATAACTCTTATTTTTCTCCTTATTACTATTATTATTATCGTAATAACTCTTATTTTTGTCCTTATTCGTATTTTATCATCGTATTAACTCTTACTTTTATCCTTATTACTATTATTATTATCGTAATAACTCTTATTTTTATCCTTATAACTATTATTATTATGGTAATAACTCTTATTTTTGTCCTTATTCGTATTTTATCATCGTATTAACTCTTACTTTTATCGTTATTACTATTATTATTATCGTAATAACTCTTATTTTTATCCTTATAACTATTATTATTATCGTAATAAACTCTTATTTTTGTCCTTATTCGTATTTTATCATCGTATTAACTCTTACTTTTATCCTTATTACTATTATATTATCGTAATAACTCTTATTTTTATGCTTATTTCTGTTATTGTGATCATTATAACTATTACTTTCAGCCATATTCCTATTTTTATTATGTAATAACTCTTATTTTTATCCATATTTCTATTATTATTATCGTAATAACTCTTATTTTTATCCTTATTTCTGTTATTGTTATCATTATAACTATTACTTTCAGCCATATTCCTATTTTTATTATGTAATAACTCTTATTTTTATCCATATTTCTATTTTTATTATCGTAAAAACTCTTATTTTTATCCTTATTTCTGTTATTATTATCATTATAACTATTACTTTCAGCCATATTCCTATTTTTATTATGTAATAACGCTTATTTTATCCTTATTTCTATTATTATTATCGTAATATCTCTTATTTTTTATCCTTATAACTATTATTATTATCGTAATAACTCTTATTTTTATCCTTATTCTATTATTATTATCGTAGTAACTCTCATTTTTGTCCTTATTCCTGTTTTATCATCGTATTGACTCTTACTTTATCCTCATTACCATTGTTATTATCGTAATAACTCTTATTTTCATCCTTATTACTATTATTATTATCGTAATAACTCTTATTTTTATCCTTATAACCATTATTATTATCGTAATAACTCTTATTTTTATCCCTTATAACTATTATTATTATCGTAATAACTCTTATTCTTGTCCTTATTCCTATTTTATCATCGTATTAACTCTTACTTTTATCCTTATTACTATTATCATTATCGTAATAACTCTGATTTTTATCCTTATTTCTGTTATTATTATCATTATAACTATTACTTTCAGCCATATTCCTATTTTTATTATTGTAATAACTCCTATTTTTATCCATATTTCTATTATATTATCGTATAACTCTTGTTTTTATCCTTATAACTATTATTATTATCGTAATAACTCTTATTCTTGTCCTTATTTCCTATTTTATCATCGTATTAACTCTTACCTTTATCCTTATTACTATTATTATTATCGTAATAACTCTTATTTTTGTCCTTATTCCTATTTTATCATCGTATTAACTCTCACTTTTATCCTTATTACTATTATTATTATCGTAATAACTCATATTTTTATCCTTATTTCTGTTATTATTATCATTATAACTATTACTTTCAGCCATGTTCCTATTTTTATTATGTAATAAACTCTTATTTTTGTCCTTATTGCTATTATTATTATGATTATAACTATTACTTTCAGCCATATTCCTATTTTTATTATGTAATAACTCTTATTTTTATCCTTATTTCTATTATTATTATCGTAGTAACTCTTATTTTTATCCATATAACTATTATTATTATCGTAATAACTCTTATTTTTATCCTTATAACTATTATTATTATCGTAATAACTCTTATTCTTGTCCTTATTCCTATTTTATCATCGTATTCACTCTTACTTTTATCCTTATTACTATTATTATTATCGTAATAACTCTTATTCTTGTCCTTATTCCTATTTTATCATCGTATTAACTCTTACTTTTATCCTTATTGCTATTATTATTATCGTAATAACTCTTATTTTTATCCTTATTTCTGTTATTATTATCATTATAACTATTACTTTCAGCCATATTCCTATTTTTATTACGTAATAACTCTTATTTTTATCCTTATTTCTATTATTATTATCGTAATAACCCTTATTTTTATCCTTATAACTATTATCATTATCGTAATATCTCTTATTTTTGTCCTTATTCCTATTTTATCATCGTATTAACTCTTACTTTTATCATTATTACTATTATTATTATCGTAATAACTCTTATTTTTATCCTTATTGCTATTATTATTATCGTAATAACTATTATTTTTATCCTTTTTACTATTATTATTATCGTAATAACTCTTATTTTTGTCCTTATTCCTAGTTTATCATCGTATTAAACTCTTACTTTTATCCTTATTACTATTATTATTATCGTAATAACTCTTATTTTTACCCTTATTACTATTATTATTATGATTATAACTATTACTTTCAGCCATATTCCTATTTTTATTATGTAATAACTCTTATTTTTATCCTTATTTATATTATTATTATCGTAGTAACTCTTATTTTTATCCTTATTAACTATTATTATTATCGTAGTAACTCTTATTTTTATCCTTATAACTATTATTATTATCGTAATAACTCTTATTTTATCCTTATAACTATTATTATTATCGTAATAACTCTTATTTTTATCCTTATAACTATTATTATTATCGTAATAACTCTTATTTTTGTCCTTAATAGCATTTTATCATCGTATTAACTCTTACTTTTATCCTTATTACTATTATTATTATCGTAATAACTCTTATTTTTATCCTTAATTTCTGTTATTATTATCATTATAACTATTACTTTCAGCCATGTTCCTATTTTATTATGTAATAGCTCTTATTTTTATCTTTATTTCTATTATTATTATCGTAATGACTCTTATTTTTGTCCTTATTCGTATTTTATCATCGTATTAACTCTTACTTTTCTCCTTATTACTATTATTATTATCGTAATAACTCTTATTTTTGTCCTTATTCGTATTTTATCATCGTATTAACTCTTACTTTTATCCTTATTACTATTATTATTATCGTAATAACTCTTATTTTTATCCTTATTAACTATTATTATTATGGTAATAACTCTTATTTTTGTCCTTATTCGTATTTTATCATCGTATTAACTCTTACTTTTATCGTTATTACTATTATTATTATCGTAATAACTCTTATTTTTATCCTTATAACTATTATTATTATCGTAATAACTCTTATTTTTTGTCCTTATTCGTATTTATCATCGTATTAACTCTTACTTTTATCCTTATTACTATTATTATTATCGTAATAACTCTTATTTTTATGCTTATTTCTGTTATTGTGATCATTATAACTATTACTTTCAGCCATATTCCTATTTTTATTATGTAATAACTCTTATTTTTATCCATATTTCTATTATTATTATCGTAATAACTCTTATTTTTATCCTTATTTCTGTTATTGTTATCATTATAACTATTACTTTCAGCCATATTCCTATTTTTATTATGTAATAACTCTTATTTTTATCCATATTTCTATTTTTATTATCGTAAAAACTCTTATTTTTATCCTTATTTCTGTTATTATTATCATTATAACTATTACTTTCAGCCATATTCCTATTTTTATTATGTAATAACGCTTATTTTTATCCTTATTTCTATTATTATTATCGTAATATCTCTTATTTTTATCCTTATAACTATTATTATTATCGTAATAACTCTTATTTTTATCCTTATTTCTATTATTATTATCGTAGTAACTCTCATTTTTGTCCTTATTCCTGTTTTATCATCGTATTGACTCTTACTTTTATCCTCATTACCATTGTTATTATCGTAATAACTCTTATTTTCATCCTTATTACTATTATTATTATCGTAATAACTCTTATTTTTATCCTTATAACCATTATTATTATCGTAATAACTCTTATTTTTATCCTTATAACTATTATTATTATCGTAATAACTCTTATTCTTGTCCTTATTCCTATTTTATCATCGTATTAACTCTTACTTTTATCCTTATTACTATTATCATTATCGTAATAACTCTGATTTTTATCCTTATTTCTGTTATTATTATCATTATAACTATTACTTTCAGCCATATTCCTATTTTTATTATGTAATAACTCCTATTTTTATCCATATTTCTATTATTATTATCGTAATAAACTCTTGTTTTTATCCTTATAACTATTATTATTATCGTAATAACTCTTATTCTTGTCCTTATTCCTATTTTATCATCGTATTTAACTCTTACCTTTATCCTTATTACTATTATTATTATCGTAATAACTCTTATTTTTGTCCTTATTCCTATTTTATCATCGTATAACTCTCACTTTTATCCTTATTACTATTATTATTATCGTAATAACTCATATTTTTATCCTTATTTCTGTTATTATTATCATTATAACTATTACTTTCAGCCATGTTCCCTCTTTTTATTATGTAATAACTCTTATTTTTATCTTATTTCTATTATTATTATCGTATAACTCTTATTTTTATCCTTATTTCTATTATTATTATCGTAATAACTCTTATTTTTATCCTTATAACTATTATTATTATCGTAATAACTCTTATTTTTGTCCTTATTGCTATTATTATTATGATTATAACTATTACTTTCAGGCCATATTCCTATTTTTATTATGTAATAACTCTTATTTTTATCCTTATTTCTATTATTATTATCGTAGTAACTCTTATTTTTATCCATATAACTATTATTATTATCGTAATAACTCTTATTTTTATCCTTATAACTATTATTATTATCGTAATAACTCTTATTCTTGTCCTTATTCCTATTTTATCATCGTATTCACTCTTACTTTATCCTTATTACTATTATTATTATCGTAATAACTCTTATTCTTGTCCTTATTCCTATTTTATCATCGTATTAACTCTTACTTTTATCCTTATTGCTATTATTATTATCGTAATAACTCTTATTTTTATCCTTATTTCTGTTATTATTATCATTATAACTATTACTTTCAGCCATATTCCTATTTTTATTACGTAATAACTCTTATTTTTATCCTTATTTCTATTATTATTATCGTAATAACCCTTATTTTTTATCCTTATAACTATTATCATTATCGTAATATCTCTTATTTTTGTCCTTATTCCTATTTTATCATCGTATTAACTCTTACTTTTATCATTATTACTATTATTATTATCGTAATAACTCTTATTTTTATCCTTATTGCTATTATTATTATCGTAATAACTATTATTTTTATCCTTTTTACTATTATTATTATCGTAATAACTCTTATTTTTGTCCTTATTCCTAGTTTATCATCGTATTAACTCTTACTTTTATCCTTATTACTATTATTATTATCGTAATAACTCTTATTTTTACCCTTATTACTATTATTATTATGATTATAACTATTACTTTCAGCCATATTCCTATTTTTATTATGTAATAACTCTTATTTTTATCCTTATTTATATTATTATTATCGTAGTAACTCTTATTTTTATCCTTATAAACTATTATTATTATCGTAGAAACTCTATTTTTATCCTTATAACTATTATTATTATCGTAATAACTCTTATTTTATCTCTATAAACTATTATTATTATCGTAATAACTCTTATTCTTGTCCTTATCTCCTATTTTATCGTCGTATTAACTCTTACTTTTATCCTTATTACTATTATTATTATCGTAATAACTCTTATTTTTATCCTTATAACTATTATTATTATCGTAATAACTCTTATTTTTGTCCTTATTCCTATTTTATCATCGTATTAACTCTTACTTTATCATTATTACTATTATTATTATCGTAATAACTCTTATTTTATCCTTATTACTATTATTATTATCGTAATAACTCTTATTTTTATCCTTATTTCTGTTATTATTATCATTATAAACTATACTTTCAGCCATATTCCTATTTTTATTATGTACTAACTCTTATTTTTATCCTATTATATTCTATTATTATTATCGTAATAACTCTTATTTTTATCCTTATAACTATTATTATTATCGTAATAACTCTTATTTTTGTCCTTATTCCTATTTAATCATCGTATTAACTCTTACTTTTATCCTTATTACTGATTATTATTATCGTATTAACTCTTACTTTTATTCCTTATTACTATTATTATTATCGTAATAACTCTTATTTTTATCCTTATTTCTATTATTAGTATCGTAGTAACTGTTATTTTTATCCTTATAACTATTATATTATCGTAATAACTCTTATTTTTATCCTTATTTCTATTATTATTAATTATAACCATTATTTTCAGCCTTATTCCTATTTTTATTATGTAATAACTGTTATTTTTATCCTTATTTCTATTATTGTTATCGTAATAACTCTTATTTTTATCCTTATAAATATTATTATTATCGTAAATAACTCTTATTTTTAATCCTTATTTCTATTATTATTATCGTAATAACTCTTATTTTTATCCTTATAACTATTATCACTATCGTAATAACTCTTATTTTTGTCCTTATTCCTATTTTATCATCGTAATTAACTCTTACTTTTATCCTTATTACTATTATTATTATCGTAATAACTCTTATTTTTATCCTTATTTCTATTATTATTATCATTATAACTATTACTTTCAGCCATATTCCTATTTTGTATTATGTAATAACTCTTATTTTTATCCTTATTTCTATTATTATTATCATTATAACTATTACTTTCAGCCATATTCCTATTTTTATTATGTAATAACTCTTACTTTTATCCTTATTTCTGTTATTATTATCGTAATAACTGTTATTTTTAATCCTTATTTCTATTATTATTATCGTAATAACTCTTATTCTTATCCCTAATTTCTATTATTATTATCGTAGTAACTCTTATTTTTATCCTTATAACTATTATTATTATCGTAATAACTCTATTTTATCCTTATAACTATTATTATTATCGTAATAACTCTTATTCTTGTCCTTATTCCTATTTTATCGTCGTATTAACTCTTACTTTTATTCCTTATTACTATTATTATTATCGTAATAACTCTTATTTTTATCCTTATAACTATTATTATTATCGTAATAACTCTTATTTTTGTCCTTATTCCTATTTTATCATCGTATTAACTCTTACTTTTATCATTATTACTATTATTATTATCGTAATAACTCTTATTTTTATCCTATTACTAGTATTATTATCGTAATAACTCTTATTTTTATCCTTATTTCTGTTATTATTATCATTATAACTATTACTTTCAGCCATATTCCTATTTTTATTATGTACTAACTCTTATTTTTATCCTTATTTCTATATTATATTATCGTAATAACTCTTATTTTTATCCTATAACTATTATTATTATCGTAATAACTCTTATTTTTTGTCCTTATTCCTATTTTATCATCGTATTAACTCTTACTTTTATCCTTATTACTATTATTATTATCGTATTAACTCTTACTTTTATCCTTATTACTATTATTATTATCGTAATAACTCTTATTTTTACCCTTATTTCTATTATTAGTATCGTAGTAACTGTTATTTTTTATCCATATAACTATTATTATTATCGAATAACTCTTATTTTTATCCTTATTTCTATTATTATTATCATTATAACCATTATTTTCAGCCTTATTCCTATTTTTATTATGTAATAACTGTTATTTTTATCCTTATTTCTATTATTATTATCGTAATAACTCTTATTTTTATCCTTATAACTATTATTATTATCGTAATAACTCTTATTTTTATCCTTATAACTATTATTATTATCGTAATAACTGTTATTTTTATCCTTATTTCTATTATTATTATCGTAATAACTCTTATTCTTATCCCTATTTCTATTATTATTATCGTAATAACTCTTATTCTTGTCCTTATTCCTATTTTATCATCGTATTAACTCTTACCTTTATCCTTATTACTATTATTATTATCGTAATAACTCTTATTTTTGTCCTTATTCGTATTTTATCATCGTATTAACTCTTACTTTTGTCCTCATTACTATTATTATTATCGTAACAACTCTTATATTTATGCTTATTTGTGTTATTATTATCATTATAACTATTACTTTCAGCCATATTCCTATTTTTATTATGTAATAACTCTTATTTTTATCCTTATTTCTATTATTATTATCCTAATGACTCTTATTTTTATCCTTATTTCCATTATTATTATCGTAATAACTCTTATTTTTATCCTTATAACTATTATTATTATCGTAATAACTCTTATTTTTATCCTTATAACTATTATTATTATCGTAATAACTCTTATTTTTGTCCTTATTCGTATTTTATCATCGTATTAACTCTTACTTTTATCCTTATTACTATTATTATTATCGTAATAACTCTTATTTTTGTCCTTAGTGCTATTATTATTATGATTATAACTATTACTTTCAGCCATATTCCTATTTTTATTATGTAATAACTGCTATTTTTATCCATATTTCTATTATTATTATCGTAATAACTCTTGTTTTTATCCTTATAACTATTATTATTATCGTAATAACTCTTATTCTTGTCCTTATTCCTATTTTATCATCGTATTAACTCTTACCTTTATCCTTATTACTATTATTATTATCGTAATAACTCTTATTTTTGTCCTTATTCGTATTTTATCATCGTATTAACTCTTATTTTTATCCTTATTTCTGTTATTATTATCATTATAACTATTTCTTTCAGCCATATTCCTATTTTTATTATGTAATAACTCTTATTTTTATCCTTATTTCTGTTATTATTATCATTATAACTATTACTTTCAGCCATGTTCCTATTTTTATTATGTAATAACTCTTATTTTTATCTTTATTTCTATTATTATTATCGAAAAGACTCTAATTTTTATCCTTATTTCCATTATTATTATCGTAATAACTCTTATTTTTATCCTTATTTCTGTTATTATTATCGTAATAACTATTATTTTTATCCTTTTTACTATTATTATTATCGTAATAACTCTTATTTTTACCCTTATTACTATTATTATTATGATTATAACTATTACTTTCAGCCATATTCCTATTTTTATTATGTAATAACTCTTATTTTTATCCTTATTTATATTATTATTATCGTAGTAACTCTTATTTTTATCCTTATAACTATTATTATTATCGTAGTAACTCTTATTTTTATCCTTATAACTATTATTATTATCGTAATAACTCTTATTTTATCCTTATAACTATTATTATTATCGTAATAACTCTTATTCTTGTCCTTATTCCTATTTTATCGTCGTATTAACTCTTACTTTTATCCTTATTACTATTATTATTATCGTAATAACTCTTATTTTTATCCTTATAACTATTATTATTATCGTAATAACTCTTATTTTTGTCCTTATTCCTATTTTATCATCGTATTAACTCTTACTTTTATCATTATTACTATTATTATTATCGTAATAACTCTTATTTTTATCCTTATTACTATTATTATTATCGTAATAACTCTTATTTTTATCCTTATTTCTGTTATTATTATCATTATAACTATTACTTTCAGCCATATTCCTATTTTTATTATGTACTAAATCTTATTTTTATCCTTATTTCTATTATTATTATCGTAATAACTCTTATTTTTATCCTTATAACTATTATTATTATCGTAATAACTCTTATTTTTGTCCTTATTCCTATTTTATCATCGTATTAACTCTTACTTTTATCCTTATTACTATTATTATTATCGTATTAACTCTTACTTTTATCCTTATTACTATTATTATTATCGTAATAACTCTTATTTTTATCCTTATTTCTATTATTAGTATCGTAGTAACTGTTATTTTTATCCTTATAACTATTATTATTATCGTAATAACTCTTATTTTTATCCTTATTTCTATTATTATTATCATTATAACCATTATTTTCAGCCTTATTCCTATTTTTATTATGTAATAACTGTTATTTTTATCCTTATATCTATTATTATTATCGTAATAACTCTTATTTTTATCCTTATAAATATTATTATTATCGTAATAACTCTTATTTTTATCCTTATTTCTATTATTATAATCGTAATAACTCTTATTTTTATCCTTATAACTATTATCACTATCGTAATAACTCTTATTTTTGTCCTTATTCCTATTTTATCATCGTATTAACTCTTACTTTTATCCTTATTACTATTATTATTATCGTAATAACTCTTATTTTTATCCTTATTTCTATTATTATTATCATTATAACTATTACTTTCAGCCATATTCCTATTTTTATTATGTAATAACTCTTATTTTTATCCTTATTTCTATTATTATTATCATTATAACTATTACTTTCAGCCATATTCCTATTTTTATTATGTAATAACTCTTACTTTTATCCTTATTTCTGTTATTATTATCGTAATAACTGTTATTTTTATCCTTATTTCTATTATTATTATCGTAATAACTCTTATTCTTATCCCTATTTCTATTATTATTATCGTAATAACTCTTATTTTTATCCTTATAACTATTATCATTATCGTAATAACTCTTATTTTTGTCCTTATTCCTATTTTATCATCGTATTAACTCTTACTTTTATCCTTATTACTATTATTATTATCGTAATAACTCTTATTTTTATCCTTATTTCTATTATTATTATCATTATAACCATTATTTTCAGCCTTATTCCTATTTTTATTATGTAATAACTCTTATCTTTATCCTTATTTCTATTATTATTATCATTATAACTATTACTTTCAGCCATATTCCTATTTTTATTATGTAATAACTCTTATTTTTATCCTTATTTCTATTATTATTATCATAACTATTACTTTCAGCCATATTCCTATTTTTATTATGTAATAACTCTTATTTTTATCCTTATTTCTATTATTATTATCGTAATAACTCTTATTTTTACCCTTATAACTATTATTATTATCGTAATAACCCTTATTTTTGTCCTTATTCGTATTTTATCATCGTATTAACTCTTACTTTTATCCTTATTACTATTATTTTTATCGTAATAACTCTTATTTTTATGCTTATTTCTGTTATTGTTATCATTATAACTATTACTTTCAGCCATATTCCTATTTTTATTATGTAATAACTCTTATTTTTATCCATATTTCTATTATTATTATCGTAATAACTCTTATTTTTATCCTTATTTCTGTTATTATTATCATTATAACTATTACTTTCAGCCATATTCCTATTTTTATTATGTAATAACGCTTATTTTTATCCTTATTTCTATTATTATTATCGTAATAACTCTTATTTTTATCCTTATAAATATTATTATTATCGTAATAACTGTTATTTTTATCCTTATAACTATTATTATTATCGTAATAACTCTTATTTTTGTTCTTATTCCTATTTTATCATCGCATTAACTCTTACTTTTATCCTTATTACTATTATTATTATCGTAATAACTCTTATTTTTATGCTTATTTCTGTTATTGTTATCATTATAACTATTACTTTCAGCCATATTCCTATTTTTATTATGTAATAACTCTTATTTTTATCCTTATTTCTATTATTATTATCATTATAACTATTACTTTCAGCCATATTCCTATTTTTATTATGTAATAACTCTTATTTTTATCCATATTTCTATTATTATTATCGTAATAACTCTTATTTTTATCCTTATTTCTATTATTATTATCATCATAACTATTACTTTCAGCCATATTCCTATTTTTATTATGTAATAACTCTTATTTTTATCCTTATTTCTGTTATTATTATCGTAATAACTGTTATTTTTATCCTTATTTCTATTATTATTATCGTAATAACTCTTATTCTTATCCCTATTTCTATTATTATTATCGTAATAACTCTTATTTTTATCCTTATAACTATTATCATTATCGTAATAACTCTTATTTTTGTCCTTATTCCTATTTTATCATCGTATTAACTCTTACTTTTATCCTTATTACTATTATTATTATCGTAATAACTCTTATTTTTGTCCTTATTCGTATTTTATCATGGTATTAACTCTTACTTTTATCCTTATTACTATTATTATTATCGTTATAACTCTTATTTTTATGCTTATTTCTGTTATTGTTATCATTATAACTATTACTTTCAGCCATATTCCTATTTTTATTATGTAATAACTCTTATTTTTATCCATATTTCTATTATTATTATCGTAATAACTCTTATTTTTATCCTTATTTCTATTATTATTATCATCATAACTATTACTTTCAGCCATATTCCTATTTTTATTATGTAATAACTCTTATTTTTATCCTTATTTCTGTTATTATTATCGTAATAACTGTTATTTTTATCCTTATTTCTATTATTATTATCGTAATAACTCTTATTCTTATCCCTATTTCTATTATTATTATCGTAATAACTCTTATTTTTATCCTTATAACTATTATCATTATCGTAATAACTCTTATTTTTGTCCTTATTCCTATTTTATCATCGTATTAACTCTTACTTTTATCCTTATTACTATTATTATTATCGTAATAACTCTTATTTTTGTCCTTATTCGTATTTTATCATGGTATTAACTCTTACTTTTATCCTTATTACTATTATTATTATCGTTATAACTCTTATTTTTATGCTTATTTCTGTTATTGTTATCATTATAACTATTACTTTCAGCCATATTCCTATTTTTATTATGTAATAACTCTTATTTTTATCCTTATTACTATTATTATTATCGTAATAACTCTTATTTTTATCCTTATTTCTATTATTATTATCATTATAACCATTATTTTCAGCCTTATTCCTATTTTTATTATGTAATAACTCTTATCTTTATCCTTATTTCTATTATTATTATCATTATAACTATTACTTTCAGCCATATTCCTATTTTTATTATGTAATAACTCTTATTTTTATCCTTATTTCTATTATTATTATCATAACTATTACTTTCAGCCATATTCCTATTTTTATTATGTAATAACTCTTATTTTTATCCTTATTTCTATTATTATTATCGTAATAACTCTTATTTTTACCCTTATAACTATTATTATTATCGTAATAACCCTTATTTTTGTCCTTATTCGTATTTTATCATCGTATTAACTCTTACTTTTATCCTTATTACTATTATTTTTATCGTAATAACTCTTATTTTTATGCTTATTTCTGTTATTGTTATCATTATAACTATTACTTTCAGCCATATTTTTATTTTTATTATGTAATAACTCTTATTTTTATCCATATTTCTATTATTATTATCGTAATAACTCTTATTTTTATCCTTATTTCTGTTATTATTATCATTATAACTATTACTTTCAGCCATATTCCTATTTTTATTATGTAATAACGCTTATTTTTATCCTTATTTCTATTATTATTATCGTAATAACTCTTATTTTTATCCTTATAAATATTATTATTATCGTAATAACTGTTATTTTTATCCTTATAACTATTATTATTATCGTAATAACTCTTATTTTTGTTCTTATTCCTATTTTATCATCGCATTAACTCTTACTTTTATCCTTATTACTATTATTATTATCGTAATAACTCTTATTTTTATGCTTATTTCTGTTATTGTTATCATTATAACTATTACTTTCAGCCATATTCCTATTTTTATTATGTAATAACTCTTATTTTTATCCTTATTTCTATTATCATTATCGTAATAACTCTTATTTTTATCCTTATTTCTATTATTATTTTGATTATAACTATTACTTTCAGCCATATTCCTATATTTATTATGTAATAACTCTTATTTTTATCCTTATTTCTATTATTATTATCATTATAACTATTACTTTCAGCCATATTCCTATTTTTATTATGTAATAACTCTTATTTTTATCCATATTTCTATTATTATTATCGTAATAACTCTTATTTTTATCCTTATTTCTATTATTATTATCATCATAACTATTACTTTCAGCCATATTCCTATTTTTATTATGTAATAACTCTTATTTTTATCCTTATTTCTGTTATTATTATCGTAATAACTGTTATTTTTATCCTTATTTCTATTATTATTATCGTAATAACTCTTATTCTTATCCCTATTTCTATTATTATTATCGTCATAACTCTTATTTTTATCCTTATAACTATTATCATTATCGTAATAACTCTTATTTTTGTCCTTATTCCTATTTTATCATCGTATTAACTCTTACTTTTATCCTTATTACTATTATTATTATCGTAATAACTCTTATTTTTGTCCTTATTCGTATTTTATCATGGTATTAACTCTTACTTTTATCCTTATTACTATTATTATTATCGTTATAACTCTTATTTTTATGCTTATTTCTGTTATTGTTATCATTATAACTATTACTTTCAGCCATATTCCTATTTTTATTATGTAATAACTCTTATTTTTATCCTTATTTCTATTATTATTATCGTAATAACTCTTATTTTTATCCTTATTTCTATTATTATTATGATTATAACTATTACTTTCAGCCATATTCCTATTTTTATTATGTAATAACTCTTATTTTTATCCTTATTTCTATTATTATTATCATTATAACTATTACTTTCAGCCATATTCCTATTTTTATTAGGTAATAACTCTTATTTTTATCCTTATTTCTATTATTATTATCGTAATAACTCTTATTTTTATCCTTATTTCTATTATTATTATCATTATAACTATTACTTTCAGCCATATTCCTATTTTTATTATGTAATAACTCTTATTTTTATCCTTATTTCTATTATTATTATCATTATAACTATTACTTTCAGCCATATTCCTATTTTTATTATGTAATAACTCTTATTTTTATCCATATTTCTATTATTATTATCGTAATAACTCTTACTTTTATCCTTATTTCTGTTATTATTATCATTATAACTATTACTTTCAGCCATATTCCTATTTTTATTATGTAATAACTCTTATTTTTATCCTTATTTCTATTATCATTATCGTAATAACTCTTATTTTTATCCTTATTTCTATTATTATTTTGATTATAACTATTACTTTCAGCCATATTCCTATATTTATTATGTAATAACTCTTATTTTTATCCTTATTTCTATTATTATTATCATTATAACTATTACATTCAGCCATATTCCTATTTTTATTATGTAATAACTCTTATTTTTATCCTTATTTCTATTATTATTATCATTATAACTATTACTTTCAGCCATATTCCTATTTTTATTATGTAATAACTCTTATTTTTATCCATATTTCTATTATTATTATCGTAATAACTCTTATTTTTATCCTTATTTCTATTATTATTATCATCATAACTATTACTTTCAGCCATATTCCTATTTTTATTATGTAATAACTCTTATTTTTATCCTTATTTCTGTTATTATTATCGTAATAACTGTTATTTTTATCCTTATTTCTGTTATTATTATCGTAATAACTGTTATTTTTATCCTTATTTCTATTATTATTATCGTAATAACTCTTATTCTTATCCCTATTTCTATTATTATTATCGTAATAACTCTTATTTTTATCCTTATAACTATTATCATTATCGTAATAACTCTTATTTTTGTCCTTATTCCTATTTTATCATCGTATTAACTCTTACTTTTATCCTTATTACTATTATTATTATCGTAATAACTCTTATTTTTATGCTTATTTCTGTTATTGTTATCATTATAACTATTACTTTCAGCCATATTCCTATTTTTATTATGTAATAACTCTTATTTTTATCCTTATTTCTATTATTATTATCGTAATAACTCTTATTTTTATCCTTATTTCTATTATTATTATGATTATAACTATTACTTTCAGCCATATTCCTATTTTTATTATGTAATAACTCTTATTTTTATCCTTATTTCTATTATTATTATCATTATAACTATTACTTTCAGCCATATTCCTATTTTTATTAGGTAATAACTCTTATTTTTATCCTTATTTCTATTATTATTATCGTAATAACTCCTATTTTTATCCTTATTACTATTATTATTATCGTAATAACTCTTATGTTTGACCGTATTCCTATTTTATCATCCTATTAACTCTTACTTTTATCCTCATTACTATTATTATTATCGTAATAACTCTTATTTTTATGCTTATTTGTGTTATTATTATCATTATAACTATTACTTTCAGCCATATTCCTATTTTTATTATGTAATAACTCTTATTTTTATCCATATTTCTATTATTATTATCGTAATAACTCTTATTTTTATCCTTATTTCTATTATTATTATCATTATAACTATTACTTTCAGCCATATTCCTATTTTTATTATGTAATAACTCTTATTTTTATCCTTATTTCTGTTATTATTATCGTAATAACTGTTATTTTTATCCTTATTTCTATTATTATTATCGTAATAACTCTTATTCTTATCCCTATTTCTATTATTATTATCGTAATAACTCTTATTTTTATCCTTATAACTATTATTATTATCGTAATAACTCTTATTTTTGTCCTTATTCCTATTTTATCATCGTATTAACTCTTACTTTTATCCTTATTACTATTATTATTATCGTAATAACTCTTATTTTTATCCTTATAACTATTATCACTATCGTAATTACTCTTATTTTTGTCTTTATTCCTATTTTATCATCGTATTAACTCTTACTTTTATCCTTATTACTATTATTATTATCGTAATAACTCTTATTTTTATCCTTATTTCTATTATTATTATCATTATAACTATTACTTTCAGCCATATTCCTATTTTTATTATGTAATAACTCTTATTTTTATCCTTATTTCTATTATTATTATCATTATAACTATTACCTTCAGCCATATTCCTATTTTTATTATGTAATAACTCTTATTTTTATCCTTATTTCTGTTATTATTATCGTAATAACTGTTATTTTTATCCTTATTTCTATTATTATTATCGTAATAACTCTTATTCTTATCCCTATTTCTATTATTATTATCGTAATAACTCTTATTTTTATCCTTATAACTATTATCATTATCGTAATAACTCTTATTTTTGTCCTTATTCCTATTTTATCATCGTATTAACTCTTACTTTTATCCTTATTACTATTATTATTATCGTAATAACTCTTATTTTTATCCGTATTTCTATTATTATTATCATTATAACCATTATTTTCAGCCTTATTCCTATTTTTATTATGTAATAACTCTTATCTTTATCCTTATTTCTATTATTATTATCATTATAACTATTACTTTCAGCCATATTCCTATTTTTATTATGTAATAACTCTTATTTTTATCCTTATTTCTATTATTATTATCATAACTATTACTTTCAGCCATATTCCTATTTTTATTATGTAATAACTCTTATTTTTATCCTTATTTCTATTATTATTATCGTAATAACTCTTATTTTTACCCTTATAACTATTATTATTATCGTAATAACCCTTATTTTTGTCCTTATTCGTATTTTATCATCGTATTAACTCTTACTTTTATCCTTATTACTATTATTTTTATCGTAATAACTCTTATTTTTATGCTTATTTCTGTTATTGTTATCATTATAACTATTACTTTCAGCCATATTCCTATTTTTATTATGTAATAACTCTTATTTTTATCCATATTTCTATTATTATTATCGTAATAACTCTTATTTTTATCCTTATTTCTGTTATTATTATCATTATAACTATTACTTTCAGCCATATTCCTATTTTTATTATGTAATAACGCTTATTTTTATCCTTATTTCTATTATTATTATCGTAATAACTCTTATTTTTATCCTTATAAATATTATTATTATCGTAATAACTGTTATTTTTATCCTTATAACTATTATTATTATCGTAATAACTCTTATTTTTGTTCTTATTCCTATTTTATCATCGCATTAACTCTTACTTTTATCCTTATTACTATTATTATTATCGTAATAACTCTTATTTTTATGCTTATTTCTGTTATTGTTATCATTATAACTATTACTTTCAGCCATATTCCTATTTTTATTATGTAATAACTCTTATTTTTATCCTTATTTCTATTATCATTATCGTAATAACTCTTATTTTTATCCTTATTTCTATTATTATTTTGATTATAACTATTACTTTCAGCCATATTCCTATATTTATTATGTAATAACTCTTATTTTTATCCTTATTTCTATTATTATTATCATTATAACTATTACTTTCAGCCATATTCCTATTTTTATTATGTAATAACTCTTATTTTTATCCATATTTCTATTATTATTATCGTAATAACTCTTATTTTTATCCTTATTTCTATTATTATTATCATTATAACTATTACTTTCAGCCATATTCCTATTTTTATTATGTAATAACTCTTATTTTTATCCTTATTTCTATTATTATTATCATTATAACTATTACTTTCAGCCATATTCCTATTTTTATTATGTAATAACTCTTATTTTTATCCTTATTTCTGTTATTATTATCGTAATAACTGTTATTTTTATCCTTATTTCTATTATTATTATCGTAATAACTCTTATTCTTATCCCTATTTCTATTATTATTATCGTAATAACTCTTATTTTTATCCTTATAACTATTATCATTATCGTAATAACTCTTATTTTTGTCCTTATTCCTATTTTATCATCGTATTAACTCTTACTTTTATCCTTATTACTATTATTATTATCGTAATAACTCTTATTTTTATCCTTATTTCTATTATTATTATCATTATAACCATTATTTTCAGCCTTATTCCTATTTTTATTATGTAATAACTCTTATCTTTATCCTTATTTCTATTATTATTATCATTATAACTATTACTTTCAGCCATATTCCTATTTTTATTATGTAATAACTCTTATTTTTATCCTTATTTCTATTATTATTATCATAACTATTACTTTCAGCCATATTCCTATTTTTATTATGTAATAACTCTTATTTTTATCCTTATTTCTATTATTATTATCGTAATAACTCTTATTTTTACCCTTATAACTATTATTATTATCGTAATAACCCTTATTTTTGTCCTTATTCGTATTTTATCATCGTATTAACTCTTACTTTTATCCTTATTACTATTATTATTATCGTAATAACTCTTATTTTTATGCTTATTTCTGTTATTGTTATCATTATAACTATTACTTTCAGCCATATTCCTATTTTTATTATGTAATAACTCTTATTTTTATCCTTATTTCTATTATTATTTTGATTATAACTATTACTTTCAGCCATATTCCTATTTTTATTATGTAATAACTCTTATTTTTATCCTTATTTCTATTATTATTATCATTATAACTATTACTTTCAGCCATATTCCTATTTTTATTATATAATAACTCTTATTTTTATCCTTATTTCTATTATTATTATCGTAATAACTCTTATTTTTATCCTTATTTCTATTATTATTATCATTATAACTATTACTTTCAGCCATATTCCTATTTTTATTATGTAATAACTCTTATTTTTATCCTTATTTCTATTATTATTATCATTATAACTATTACTTTCAGCCATATTCCTATTTTTATTATGTAATAACTCTTATTTTTATCCTTATTTCTGTTATTATTATCGTAATAACTGTTATTTTTATCCTTATTTCTATTATTATTATCGTAATAACTCTTATTCTTATCCCTATTTCTATTATTATTATCGTAATAACTCTTATTTTTATCCTTATAACTATTATCATTATCGTAATAACTCTTATTTTTGTCCTTATTCCTATTTTATCATCGTATTAACTCTTACTTTTATCCTTATTACTATTATTATTATCGTAATAACTCTTATTTTTATCCTTATTTCTATTATTATTATCATTATAACCATTATTTTTATCCTTATTTCTATTATTATTATCGTAATAACTCTTATTTTTATCCTTATTTCTATTATTATTATCATTATAACTATTACTTTCAGCCATATTCCTATTTTTATTATGTAATAACTCTTATTTTTATCCTTATTTCTATTATTATTATCATTATAACTATTACTTTCAGCCATATTCCTATTTTTATTATGTAATAACTCTTATTTTTATCCTTATTTCTGTTATTATTATCCTAATAACTGTTATTTTTATCCTTATTTCTATTATTATTATCGTAATAACTCTTATTCTTATCCCTATTTCTATTATTATTATCGTAATAACTCTTATTTTTATCCTTATAACTATTATCATTATCGTAATAACTCTTATTTTTGTCCTTATTCCTATTTTATCATCGTATTAACTCTTACTTTTATCCTTATTACTATTATTATTATCGTAATAACTCTTATTTTTATCCTTATTTCTATTATTATTATCATTATAACCATTATTTTCAGCCTTATTCCTATTTTTATTATGTAATAACTCTTATCTTTATCCTTATTTCTATTATTATTATCATTATAACTATTACTTTCAGCCATATTCCTATTTTTATTATGTAATAACTCTTATTTTTATCCTTATTTCTATTATTATTATCATAACTATTACTTTCAGCCATATTCCTATTTTTATTATGTAATAACTCTTATTTTTATCCTTATTTCTATTATTATTATCGTAATAACTCTTATTTTTACCCTTATAACTATTATTATTATCGTAATAACCCTTATTTTTGTCCTTATTCGTATTTTATCATCGTATTAACTCTTACTTTTATCCTTATTACTATTATTATTATCGTAATAACTCTTATTTTTATGCTTATTTCTGTTATTGTTATCATTATAACTATTACTTTCAGCCATATTCCTATTTTTATTATGTAATAACTCTTATTTTTATCCTTATTTCTATTATTATTTTGATTATAACTATTACTTTCAGCCATATTCCTATTTTTATTATGTAATAACTCTTATTTTTATCCTTATTTCTATTATTATTATCATTATAACTATTACTTTCAGCCATATTCCTATTTTTATTATATAATAACTCTTATTTTTATCCTTATTTCTATTATTATTATCGTAATAACTCCTATTTTTATCCTCATTACCATTATTATTATTATCGTAATAACTCTTACTTTTATCCTTATTTCTGTTATTATTATCATTATAACTATTACTTTCAGCCATATTCCTATTTTTATTATGTAATAACGCTTATTTTTATCCTTATTTCTATTATTATTATCGTAATAACTCTTATTTTTATCCTTATAAATATTATTATTATCGTAATAACTGTTATTTTTATCCTTATAACTATTATTATTATCGTAATAACTCTTATTTTTGTTCTTATTCCTATTTTATCATCGCATTAACTCTTACTTTTATCCTTATTACTATTATTATTATCGTAATAACTCTTATTTTTATGCTTATTTCTGTTATTGTTATCATTATAACTATTACTTTCAGCCATATTCCTATTTTTATTATGTAATAACTCTTATTTTTATCCTTATTTCTATTATCATTATCGTAATAACTCTTATTTTTATCCTTATTTCTATTATTATTTTGATTATAACTATTACTTTCAGCCATATTCCTATATTTATTATGTAATAACTCTTATTTTTATCCTTATTTCTATTATTATTATCATTATAACTATTACATTCAGCCATATTCCTATTTTTATTATGTAATAACTCTTATTTTTATCCTTATTTCTATTATTATTATCATTATAACTATTACTTTCAGCCATATTCCTATTTTTATTATGTAATAACTCTTATTTTTATCCATATTTCTATTATTATTATCGTAATAACTCTTATTTTTATCCTTATTTCTATTATTATTATCATCATAACTATTACTTTCAGCCATATTCCTATTTTTATTATGTAATAACTCTTATTTTTATCCTTATTTCTGTTATTATTATCGTAATAACTGTTATTTTTATCCTTATTTCTGTTATTATTATCGTAATAACTGTTATTTTTATCCTTATTTCTATTATTATTATCGTAATAACTCTTATTCTTATCCCTATTTCTATTATTATTATCGTAATAACTCTTATTTTTATCCTTATAACTATTATCATTATCGTAATAACTCTTATTTTTGTCCTTATTCCTATTTTATCATCGTATTAACTCTTACTTTTATCCTTATTACTATTATTATTATCGTAATAACTCTTATTTTTGTCCTTATTCGTATTTTATCATGGTATTAACTCTTACTTTTATCCTTATTACTATTATTATTATCGTTATAACTCTTATTTTTATGCTTATTTCTGTTATTGTTATCATTATAACTATTACTTTCAGCCATATTCCTATTTTTATTATGTAATAACTCTTATTTTTATCCTTATTTCTATTATTATTATCGTAATAACTCTTATTTTTATCCTTATTTCTATTATTATTATGATTATAACTATTACTTTCAGCCATATTCCTATTTTTATTATGTAATAACTCTTATTTTTATCCTTATTTCTATTATTATTATCATTATAACTATTACTTTCAGCCATATTCCTATTTTTATTAGGTAATAACTCTTATTTTTATCCTTATTTCTATTATTATTATCGTAATAACTCCTATTTTTATCCTTATTACTATTATTATTATCGTAATAACTCTTATTTTTATCCTTATTTCTATTATTATTATCATTATAACCATTATTTTCAGCCTTATTCCTATTTTTATTATGTAATAACTCTTATTTTTATCCTTATTTCTATTATTATTATCATAACTATTACTTTCAGCCATATTCCTATTTTTATTATGTAATAACTCTTATTTTTATCCTTATTTCTATTATTATTATCGTAATAACTCTTATTTTTACCCTTATAACTATTATTATTATCGTAATAACCCTTATTTTTGTCCTTATTCGTATTTTATCATCGTATTAACTCTTACTTTTATCCTTATTACTATTATTATTATCGTAATAACTCTTATTTTTATGCTTATTTCTGTTATTGTTATCATTATAACTATTACTTTCAGCCATATTCCTATTTTTATTATGTAATAACTCTTATTTTTATCCATATTTCTATTATTATTATCGTAATAACTCTTACTTTTATCCTTATTTCTGTTATTATTATCATTATAACTATTACTTTCAGCCATATTCCTATTTTTATTATGTAATAACGCTTATTTTTATCCTTATTTCTATTATTATTATCGTAATAACTCTTATTTTTATCCTTATAAATATTATTATTATCGTAATAACTGTTATTTTTATCCTTATAACTATTATTATTATCGTAATAACTCTTATTTTTGTTCTTATTCCTATTTTATCATCGCATTAACTCTTACCTTTATCCTTATTACTATTATTATTATCGTAATAACTCTTATTTTTATGCTTATTTCTGTTATTGTTATCATTATAACTATTACTTTCAGCCATATTCCTATTTTTATTATGTAATAACTCTTATTTTTATCCTTATTTCTATTATCATTATCGTAATAACTCTTATTTTTATCCTTATTTCTATTATTATTTTGATTATAACTATTACTTTCAGCCATATTCCTATATTTATTATGTAATAACTCTTATTTTTATCCTTATTTCTATTATTATTATCATTATAACTATTACATTCAGCCATATTCCTATTTTTATTATGTAATAACTCTTATTTTTATCCTTATTTCTATTATTATTATCATTATAACTATTACTTTCAGCCATATTCCTATTTTTATTATGTAATAACTCTTATTTTTATCCATATTTCTATTATTATTATCGTAATAACTCTTATTTTTATCCTTATTTCTATTATTATTATCATCATAACTATTACTTTCAGCCATATTCCTATTTTTATTATGTAATAACTCTTATTTTTATCCTTATTTCTGTTATTATTATCGTAATAACTGTTATTTTTATCCTTATTTCTGTTATTATTATCGTAATAACTGTTATTTTTATCCTTATTTCTATTATTATTATCGTAATAACTCTTATTCTTATCCCTATTTCTATTATTATTATCGTAATAACTCTTATTTTTATCCTTATAACTATTATCATTATCGTAATAACTCTTATTTTTGTCCTTATTCCTATTTTATCATCGTATTAACTCTTACTTTTATCCTTATTACTATTATTATTATCGTAATAACTCTTATTTTTGTCCTTATTCGTATTTTATCATGGTATTAACTCTTACTTTTATCCTTATTACTATTATTATTATCGTTATAACTCTTATTTTTATGCTTATTTCTGTTATTGTTATCATTATAACTATTACTTTCAGCCATATTCCTATTTTTATTATGTAATAACTCTTATTTTTATCCTTATTTCTATTATTATTATCGTAATAACTCTTATTTTTATCCTTATTTCTATTATTATTATGATTATAACTATTACTTTCAGCCATATTCCTATTTTTATTATGTAATAACTCTTATTTTTATCCTTATTTCTATTATTATTATCATTATAACTATTACTTTCAGCCATATTCCTATTTTTATTAGGTAATAACTCTTATTTTTATCCTTATTTCTATTATTATTATCGTAATAACTCCTATTTTTATCCTTATTACTATTATTATTATCGTAATAACTCTTATTTTTATCCTTATTTCTATTATTATTATCATTGTAACCATTATTTTCAGCCTTATTCCTATTTTTATTATGTAATAACTCTTATCTTTATCCTTATTTCTATTATTATTATCATTATAACTATTACTTTCAGCCATATTCCTATTTTTATTATGTAATAACTCTTATTTTTATCCTTATTTCTATTATTATTATCATAACTATTACTTTCAGCCATATTCCTATTTTTATTATGTAATAACTCTTATTTTTATCCATATTTCTATTATTATTATCGTAATAACTCTTATTTTTATCCTTATTTCTGTTATTATTATCATTATAACTATTACTTTCAGCCATATTCCTATTTTTATTATGTAATAACGCTTATTTTTATCCTTATTTCTATTATTATTATCGTAATAACTCTTATTTTTATCCTTATAAATATTATTATTATCGTAATAACTGTTATTTTTATCCTTATAACTATTATTATTATCGTAATAACTCTTATTTTTGTTCTTATTCCTATTTTATCATCGCATTAACTCTTACTTTTATCCTTATTACTATTATTATTATCGTAATAACTCTTATTTTTATGCTTATTTCTGTTATTGTTATCATTATAACTATTACTTTCAGCCATATTCCTATTTTTATTATGTAATAACTCTTATTTTTATCCTTATTTCTATTATCATTATCGTAATAACTCTTATTTTTATCCTTATTTCTATTATTATTTTGATTATAACTATTACTTTCAGCCATATTCCTATATTTATTATGTAATAACTCTTATTTTTATCCTTATTTCTATTATTATTATCATTATAACTATTACTTTCAGCCATATTCCTATTTTTATTATGTAATAACTCTTATTTTTATCCTTATTTCTATTATTATTATCATTATAACTATTACTTTCAGCCATATTCCTATTTTTATTATGTATTAACTCTTACTTTTATCCTTATTACTATTATTATTATCGTATTAACTCTTACTTTTATCCTTATTACTATTATTATTATCGTATTAACTCTTACTTTTATCCTTATTACTATCATTATTATCGTAATAACTCTTATTTTTATCCTTATTTCTATTATTATTATCGTAATAACTCTTATTTTTATCCTTATAACTATTATCATTATCGTAATAACTCTTATTTTTGTCCTTATTCCTATTTTATCATCGTATTAACTCTTACTTTTATCCTTATTACTATTATTATTATCGTAATAACTCTTATTTTTGTCCTTATTCGTATTTTATCATGGTATTAACTCTTACTTTTATCCTTATTACTATTATTATTATCGTTATAACTCTTATTTTTATGCTTATTTCTGTTATTGTTATCATTATAACTATTACTTTCAGCCATATTCCTATTTTTATTATGTAATAACTCTTATTTTTATCCTTATTTCTATTATTATTATCGTAATAACTCTTATTTTTATCCTTATTTCTATTATTATTATGATTATAACTATTACTTTCAGCCATATTCCTATTTTTATTATGTAATAACTCTTATTTTTATCCTTATTTCTATTATTATTATCATTATAACTATTACTTTCAGCCATATTCCTATTTTTATTATGTAATAACTCTTATTTTTATCCTTATTTCTATTATTATTATCGTAATAACTCCTGTTTTTATCCTTATTACTATTATTATTATCGTAATAACTCTTATGTTTGACCGTATTCCTATTTTATCATCCTATTAACTCTTACTTTTATCCTCATTACTATTATTATTATCGTAATAACTCTTATTTTTATGCTTATTTGTGTTATTATTATCATTATAACTATTACTTTCAGCCATATTCCTATTTTTATTATGTAATAACTCTTATTTTTATCCATATTTCTATTATTATTATCGTAATAACTCTTATTTTTATCCTTATTTCTATTATCATTATCGTAATAACTCTTATTTTTATCCTTATTTCTATTATTATTTTGATTATAACTATTACTTTCAGCCATATTCCTATATTTATTATGTAATAACTCTTATTTTTATCCTTATTTCTATTATTATTATCATTATAACTATTACTTTCAGCCATATTCCTATTTTTATTATGTAATAACTCTTATTTTTATCCATATTTCTATTATTATTATCGTAATAACTCTTATTTTTATCCTTATTTCTATTATTATTATCATCATAACTATTACTTTCAGCCATATTCCTATTTTTTATTATGTAATAACTCTTATTTTTATCCTTATTTCTGTTATTATTATCGTAATAACTGTTATTTTTATCCTTATTTCTATTATTATTATCGTAATAACTCTTATTTTTGTCCTTATTCCTATTTTATCATCGTATTAACTCTTACTTTTATCCTTATTACTATTATTATTATCGTAATAACTCTTATTTTTGTCCTTATTCGTATTTTATCATGGTATTAACTCTTACTTTTATCCTTATTACTATTATTATTATCGTTATAACTCTTATTTTTATGCTTATTTCTGTTATTGTTATCATTATAACTATTACTTTCAGCCATATTCCTATTTTTATTATGTAATAACTCTTATTTTTATCCTTATTTCTATTATTATTATCGTAATAACTCTTATTTTTATCCTTATTTCTATTATTATTATGATTATAACTATTACTTTCAGCCATATTCCTATTTTTATTATGTAATAACTCTTATTTTTATCCTTATTTCTATTATTATTATCATTATAACTATTACTTTCAGCCATATTCCTATTTTTATTATGTAATAACTCTTATTTTTATCCTTATTTCTATTATTATTATCGTAATAACTCCTGTTTTTATCCTTATTACTATTATTATTATCGTAATAACTCTTATGTTTGACCGTATTCCTATTTTATCATCCTATTAACTCTTACTTTTATCCTCATTACTATTATTATTATCGTAATAACTCTTATTTTTATGCTTATTTGTGTTATTATTATCATTATAACTATTACTTTCAGCCATATTCCTATTTTTATTATGTAATAACTCTTATTTTTATCCATATTTCTATTATTATTATCGTAATAACTCTTATTTTTATCCTTATTTCTATTATCATTATCGTAATAACTCTTATTTTTATCCTTATTTCTATTATTATTTTGATTATAACTATTACTTTCAGCCATATTCCTATATTTATTATGTAATAACTCTTATTTTTATCCTTATTTCTATTATTATTATCATTATAACTATTACTTTCAGCCATATTCCTATTTTTATTATGTAATAACTCTTATTTTTATCCATATTTCTATTATTATTATCGTAATAACTCTTATTTTTATCCTTATTTCTATTATTATTATCATCATAACTATTACTTTCAGCCATATTCCTATTTTTATTATGTAATAACTCTTATTTTTATCCTTATTTCTGTTATTATTATCGTAATAACTGTTATTTTTATCCTTATTTCTATTATTATTATCGTAATAACTCTTATTCTTATCCCTATTTCTATTATTATTATCGTAATAACTCTTATTTTTATCCTTATAACTATTATCATTATCGTAATAACTCTTATTTTTGTCCTTATTCCTATTTTATCATCGTATTAACTCTTACTTTTATCCTTATTACTATTATTATTATCGTAATAACTCTTATTTTTGTCCTTATTCGTATTTTATCATGGTATTAACTCTTACTTTTATCCTTATTACTATTATTATTATCGTTATAACTCTTATTTTTATGCTTATTTCTGTTATTGTTATCATTATAACTATTACTTTCAGCCATATTCCTATTTTTATTATGTAATAACTCTTATTTTTATCCTTATTTCTATTATTATTATCGTAATAACTCTTATTTTTATCCTTATTTCTATTATTATTATGATTATAACTATTACTTTCAGCCATATTCCTATTTTTTATTATGTAATAACTCTTATTTTTATCCTTATTTCTATTATTATTATCATTATAACTATTACTTTCAGCCATATTCCTATTTTTATTAGGTAATAACTCTTATTTTTATCCTTATTTCTATTATTATTATCGTAATAACTCCTATTTTTATCCTTATTACTATTATTATTATCGTAATAACTCTTATGTTTGACCGTATTCCTATTTTATCATCCTATTAACTCTTACTTTTATCCTCATTACTATTATTATTATCGTAATAACTCTTATTTTTATGCTTATTTGTGTTATTATTATCATTATAACTATTACTTTCAGCCATATTCCTATTTTTATTATGTAATAACTCTTATTTTTATCCATATTTCTATTATTATTATCGTAATAACTCTTATTTTTATCCTTATTTCTATTATTATTATCATTATAACTATTACTTTCAGCCATATTCCTATTTTTATTATGTAATAACTCTTATTTTTATCCTTATTTCTATTATTATTATCATTATAACTATTACTTTCAGCCATATTCCTATTTTTATTATGTAATAACTCTTATTTTTATCCTTATTTCTGTTATTATTATCGTAATAACTGTTATTTTTATCCTTATTTCTATTATTATTATCGTAATAACTCTTATTCTTATCCCTATTTCTATTATTATTATCGTAATAACTCTTATTTTTATCCTTATAACTATTATCATTATCGTAATAACTCTTATTTTTGTCCTTATTCCTATTTTATCATCGTATTAACTCTTACTTTTATCCTTATTACTATTATTATTATCGTAATAACTCTTATTTTTGTCCTTATTCGTATTTTATCATGGTATTAACTCTTACTTTTATCCTTATTACTATTATTATTATCGTTATAACTCTTATTTTTATGCTTATTTCTGTTATTGTTATCATTATAACTATTACTTTCAGCCATATTCCTATTTTTATTATGTAATAACTCTTATTTTTATCCTTATTTCTATTATTATTATCGTAATAACTCTTATTTTTATCCTTATTTCTATTATTATTATGATTATAACTATTGCTTTCAGCCATATTCCTATTTTTATTATGTAATAACTCTTATTTTTATCCTTATTTCTATTATTATTATCATTATAACTATTACTTTCAGCCATATTCCTATTTTTATTATGTAATAACTCTTATTTTTATCCTTATTTCTATTATTATTATCGTAATAACTCCTATTTTTATCCTTATTACTATTATTATTATCGTAAATAACTCTTATGTTTGACCGTATTCCTATTTTATCATCCTATTAACTCTTACTTTTATCCTCATTACTATTATTATTATCGTAATAACTCTTATTTTTATGCTTATTTGTGTTATTATTATCATTATAACTATTACTTTCAGCCATATTCCTATTTTTATTATGTAATAACTCTTATTTTTATCCATATTTCTATTATTATTATCGTAATAACTCTTATTTTTATCCTTATTTCTATTATTATTATCATCATAACTATTACTTTCAGCCATATTCCTATTTTTATTATGTAATCACTCTTATTTTTATCCTTATTTCTGTTATTATTATCGTAATAACTGTTATTTTTATCCTTATTTCTATTATTATTATCGTAATAACTCTTATTCTTATCCCTATTTCTATTATTATTATCGTAATAACTCTTATTTTTATCCTTATAACTATTATCATTATCGTAATAACTCTTATTTTTGTCCTTATTCCTATTTTATCATCGTATTAACTATTACTTTTATCCTTATTACTATTATTATTATCGTAATAACTCTTATTTTTGTCCTTATTCGTATTTTATCATGGTATTAACTCTTACTTTTATCCTTATTACTATTATTATTATCGTTATAACTCTTATTTTTATGCTTATTTCTGTTATTGTTATCATTATAACTATTACTTTCAGCCATATTCCTATTTTTATTATGTAATAACTCTTATTTTTATCCTTATTTCTATTATTATTATCGTAATAACTCTTATTTTTATCCTTATAAATATTATTATTATCGTAATAACTGTTATTTTTATCCTTATAACTATTATTATTATCGTAATAACTCTTATTTTTGTTCTTATTCCTATTTTATCATCGCATTAACTCTTACTTTTATCCTTATTACTATTATTATTATCGTAATAACTCTTACTTTATGCTTATTTCTGTTATTGTTATCATTATAACTATTACTTTCAGCCATATTCCTATTTTTATTATGTAATAACTCTTATTTTTATCCTTATTTCTATTATCATTATCGTAATAACTCTTATTTTTATCCTTATTTCTATTATTATTTTGATTATAACTATTACTTTCAGCCATATTCCTATATTTATTATGTAATAACTCTTATTTTTATCCTTATTTCTATTATTATTATCATTATAACTATTACTTTCAGCCATATTCCTATTTTTATTATGTAATAACTCTTATTTTTATCCTTATTTCTATTATTATTATC
>CAMAOD020000268.1:0-188708 GCA_945859595.2 Megachile willughbiella
TAATAAAGAAACGTTTTTAAATAATTCAATTCACTGTGTAATAAATTATTTCTTAAACTCATTTCCAATAAACAGCAAAAGAAATGTGTAGAAGGGAATGTGATGTGACGTTACTCATGGACAACCAAGCAAAAGAAGTAAACTTATTGATATCAAATATTATATGAAGGACTTAATTAATAAGGGTCTGATTATATAGAGTCTATATAATCTATATTATAGACTATGTGTAAGGAAACAAACAAAAACTGTGCAGATATACTTACCAAATTTCTGTCAACGAAATTGTATGTAAGGCACAAGGAAAATCTAAAAATTATAAATTAGCAATTTTGTTTTTGATGACGAAAATCAAAATTAAGGAAGGGTGTTTGAATTTGATTTTATGGGTTGGCAACCCTGAAAGATCGAATGGGTTGGTAAGAGTGAAAGGAAATAATTTAAGTGCTAACAGAGCGCATTCCCTCGGATGCATTCACTTAATAGGGAATTTATCTTTTTTCTTGGCCCCTATTAAATAAACATATAGCGATGCTTGTACCCTAGCTGCATTTCTATTAAATTGTCTACAAAAATTTAGTAAGTCTATAAATCTTCTCAATTCTTCTATAATTCTTGATTTACTAAATTGCTGCATGGCTTCACACTTTCTAAGTCGTTTAATCCCCATATTACTGATGTGGTAACCGAGGAATTGGATTTCGTTTTTCCCAAAAATATATTTGCAGTATTTATTTGTAATCCATATTTCCTGAATCTGTGGAATACCGGTTTTAAATGCTGTTTGTGCTCTTCTTCGTATTTCGACGCAATAAAAATATCACCTATATGTCATATTAGATGACCCAAATGTAAGGTTCTTAATCAGGATGACGGAATAGGAAGTTAAAACTCGTGATAGATTGAAAGGTAATGTGTATATATTTTAAGAAAAAATCCCGCACAGTGACTGCGTGTACCGACAGGTTTTGATCGACTGCCTGTTTTTCGTTCGTTATGCCGTAACGGACAACGTCGGTGACAAATGCCGATCGTCTCTTCGGAAATTTCGGGCGGACTCATGCCCGCTTTCGGCCACGCAATAATATTACAATGTATCTCTCTCCTGTCCGATATAGTATTCTCTTACACAAATGTCATTACATTGAATTCAAACAAACTAAATGGAGTGATTACAGCAGTCTTCTTTTTATCTCAGGTGTTATTGGTATTTCATGGTATGCACGTTTTAAGTCCAGTTTGGTAAACGTGGTACAGCCCTGTAATTTATACGTAAAATGATAAATATGTAGCATCGGGTACTTATCTGACACTGTTATCTTGTTGAGTCGTCGGTAATCGCGGCATAGGCGCTATTCTCTGAATTTTTTTCCTGACCATATGGAATGGACTTGCCCATAGACTTTTAGATGGATAACAAATGCCCTGCTGCATTGTTATGCTCGAAATCCGGCTTGGCGGCTTTTAATACATGCGGAGATAATCTCCTAGGAAGCTCCGAAACAGGTGGTCCTTTTACTTCAATGTGATGTTGCACTTCATGAAGAGACTCTTGGATATTGCTTGGTTTTCTGATGTTCACATACTCACGCAACAATTCTTGATACGAGCTATTTAAATTAATTGTTGATACTGTTTCAACAGATTTCTGTTATACAATGGCGTTTGCCTGGCGATTTGTTGTATTGTCGAACAGTCGCTTGTTCCTTACGTCTACTAATACAGAATAATGTTTCGGGAAATCTGCACCTAAAATTGGATTTTTCACTTCTGCGACTATAAATTCCCATTTAAACGGTCGCCGCAATTCCAGATTCACGTAAGTATTTTTGTGCCGTATCTATTAATTTCCATCCCATTCACCGCATGATATTTAAAATCGGATGGGTTGACTTACTTGTAAAACATTCGGAATTATATAAACGTCTGCTGCGGCACCGGTTAAAAACCGCATGGCACTTTTCGGTCTGAGATTATTAAATGGATCCTACGATTCTCCTCTGCCACAGTGGCCGCAAGCCACATTGAGGTTTTCAGTTTTCCGACTGTTTGTTCAATTCACCTGTCTAAGAGCAAGGCTCTTAACATCTCAGCGATTTATTCCTAAATTTGTTATGGCAATAACATTATAGGAAATAGGTGGTGGAATAAAATAATATACTGAATATAATTCAGAAAAAGAACTTTAATTTAAAAACGTGAAACACAGAAAGGCACGTCTTTACTGTTCAAGGAGAACCTTAAGAATAAGGAAAGTCGTCGAAGAAAAATTCGTTACGACTCTATAGACCCTATGGGTCCTATAGTTGAAATAAGCAGCAAAGGATCACAGCTGCATCCTCTTGACTCGAACCTTCAACGTTAGAGAAAGTTTATGACCCGATAATTTTTGAAGAAGGAAACACTTAGTTTCTGTTAAGTAAATCTGACAAACATAATTATCATTACGCGATCTTAATCTTGATCTTGTCCTATGCTAATTTTCATATCCTCGTCGAAATGTGGTCCGCAGCGTTCCCTGAGATGTAGAAAGGGCTTCCACCATTGAGTGTGCATCCCATTGTATTTGTACCGATAATTCTGCAGTTTCTCATATTAACGTGGCAATTGAATTAACGGCACTTTGTAATGTATTAGGCACGGTTTTATCGATCCCCGAAGCGCAGATCGGTTCACTTTTTTCCACCGCCTTGCCTGCTGAATCGGCGAGTTTCCTTAGCTCCGTGCTGCTTTCAACTACCGAGAGCAGTTCCTATACACAGTACGGTAAGCTTTGCAGCTACCATGTCTGCAACAGACACTCTGCAACACCAGTTCCTGCCAAGATACGCATCTCGCGCAAAAGCTCGGAAGGTTCCTTTGCCTCTAACCTTAAACCTGTTAAGAGCTTACGAATCTGACGCCTCTCGTAATAAGTAAAACGACTAAATAATGAATTTTTGAACGTATTGGTTTCATCTCTTTCATGTGGAGATTTCATTACATCTGTCATCATTTCCATTGCACGCTGATCTAAATAGCGGATTACCGCGCTCCATTTAATTTCATCTGCCCTGATTCGAAGCACCTGGAATTCTCCTTCCAATTATCTAAACCACAACTTCGGCATTTCTGATCAAAATCATCCTTATGCTCAGATACTCGTTAACCTCTATAGCTAATCTCGGATGCGCGTGGGGTCATAGTGTAAGGGCCCACCGCTATGTTTTTGAAAGAGTCGCTTTCCTGCAATGCATCTACGTCCTTTCTGCATTCCAAACGTTCCAGAGGTATTTCTTTTCCTTTTTTGATTTACTTTCACTCGTTTACACTTTCTACCAGGTGTGAAACCGGGGTCACCAATTTGTAGGAAAATACACAACGTTTATTTTTTAAGTATTTTTATTTCAATCAACGATCTGCTCTGGTAATTAGTTACATAAAGAATAAATGATTTTTTATGGAGACGCCGAATCTTCTTTTTTTCTATGTGGTGTTGGCGTGGAATGCTAGGGTTGTTTAATTGGTAACACGCTTATTCGAATGATGCTACATGCATGGTTGCTACAATTCCACCACCATACTTTAATATTAATTGGATCACGACCTATTGGCAATGCTTGTTGAAAACTAATTAATGCATCGTCTCTTTTAGCGACAACATTCTTCATTTCTGCAGTCTTCTTCACTAAACAGAGCTATCGATTTGAGTGCTACCAGTATTCTTCATCTGGATTTGCTTTCAGTTGGCAAAGCGTACACTCGTAGCATGAGCTCTATCCGGAACATGCTTCACTATGGAATACGATTCGATGATCAGCTGTTTATATCATAACGGTGTAATCATGCGATATAAAAATCAGCAAATTAGCTGATAGTCGTACAAGCTTTTCTGGAACAGCATGACAATCGGGGAAATGAGGTGTGACATTTCTCTACAAAGACAGCGCCCCGCGAGTTAAAATTTGCAGTAACCGCCGATTACAGTTCAGTTTACATTGAACGATTGACTGTATTACTTCACTTTGAAGATTATGGGTGACTCGATTCGTTATTCACATTGTCTTGTGCAGAAATTAGTAGAGTAGTACATTCCCTTTCGTAATTTGACTTACAGTTAGTTTGAAAATTTTGATGGAGAATAAGAATTTCGGTGGATCAGACAGATTTAAAGCACTGTGCTCTTCCTCTCAATTACTTTATCCCAATCTTATTAACAGGTTTATTGTGTCTTGATTTCCGGCTTTTATCCACGTCCCTTATCCACGGCCAAAAAATAGATTGGCACAGTATATTTCTTTTTCAAACTTGAAGTAAATTTTTATTTTTCAGGTTTTGTTTGGACACCTATTTCTACTGTAAGATGCAATAAAAATTGCATGTGCCTACAAACTTAGAAGAAGACCAAATTGAATCAGTATACATATATCTCGCTATATTTATCAACACTCTATTCATATATTCTGCGAAGTCATTTTATTGCAGGTTATATTCTATACTAAGCTGGTGGCATGTTCCCACTTCCTTCAAGTAAGTTTCCAGTTCCACACTCTTCTCCATTATATGAATATACAATCTTATTGAGTTGCTATCTTTTCCGAGTTATTTCTTGACCCTGACTTTCGACTCCAAAAATTTTACATTAAGTTTGCTCTTCTTCATCCTCAGAAAATGGACATCACACCATTTCGATTTGTCATCAATAAGAGCGGTTACGAAATCCCTTGATTCTGCGTGAAATTCAAATACCATTTAACCACGAAGATCTATATGAATCAATTCCACAATTTCAGAGAATCCAAAAAGCCAGTGTGAAAATAGTGTTCGTGTCTGTAACCTTTCTACATACATTGTGCAAACAAGTATTATAATTTCTCACCAACGTATATTGCAACTCTGTACATTTCACGGTTGTAGATTCATTATATCTTTCTCATACGGATAGCTAAAGTATTTATACTTTTACTGGATATTCAACACGCTGGCCAATAAGAAGTTGTTAGTTCTGTCTTTTTCTTGTAGGGAATACAAATCCTCTTTCAGGTAGTCAGTAAAGATTTCTTTTCCAGTTTTCCGATTAACGATCACGGCACCATCTTTCCAAGATAAGACATTAAATCTATTATTGCAGACCTCGACTTCTAACGAGAAAATACAGCAATATTTTGGGACAAATAATAATATTTGATGAATCGTCGGAAAAAGTTTATGCATTTCTACATCGAATAATCTTATTCTACATGTCGAAGTTAATTAAAAATTTGTAAAACATAGTCTATGTCTATTCGTATACCTTTCAATTTGTGTGTGTGGCAAAATACAAATGTTGATCGATTAAAATTCAAGCAACAATTATTTTTTCGGTTGGATACTGCTCTGTGGGATACTTCAAATTATGCAGCTGATTCCATTTTCGTAGATTCTGACTATTCTCAATATCTTTTTCGATATTTCTATGTTAATGACGCTTAAAGCCTAGCTCAAATCTACATAGTCTTGCCGAATATAACAGGAACAAACATGACTACACTGGGTTTCCATATCAACGGTTTTAAACAAATAGCAAACAGTTGTGAAAGCGCATTTTAACAAACTTTTTGCCATTTTTGAACATCTGCATAGACGTTTGCGAGAAAAGAAAGTAGGTTCAAACTAGGCATAATAAGTAACTACACTTGTTAATTTATACAATACAGTAAATCCTCCCACAGTGCAACACTTGTTTCCCTCCCACAGTACAAAACGTCTCTTCCTGCGCCTATGCGTGCGTTACTCCTGTGCCTATGTTATCCTCGCTCGGGCCAGCCCAAATGTAATGCGAAACTCACCGCGGTTCCTTTGATACGAGCCGACAGATTTTCGGTTCCTAATTTAGCAATATAATAAAATGGATTATTCCAACAGATTGATTCGAGAACCGTGACCGAATTCTCACTTTGCAACGAGGAGCGCGTATCCCCCCTCCAGGTCGGCCCGAAAACACATACCGAATTCCCACTTTGCAACGTATCCCCCCAGATCCAATTCCCGTATTGCTTCTGGAAACACTGTTGGAACATCGTCAGACATTTAAATGTCTTGTCGTCTTATATTTCATTTGTTAGATTGGCGAGCCAGCGACGGCTCGTCTTTGCCGGCGGCGAACAAAGGACAGCCGCCGGGTATCAAATTTCGTGTCCACTATTCCCACAGTGCGTATTTTCGATTCCGGCCTCCGTTGCACTGTGAGAAGAATTACTGTAATATCGATGTCTGACAATTGTGACGCAGTTAAAATTTCTAGACAACTGTTGAGTAATTTTGCTCGGTGCTATATATATTTAAGATCATTATTAACCTAGCCAAACCTGCTATCCAAACCTACTTGGAATTATACGAAAGCACTTCAATAAAAATATAAACCAACAAATGTAAATTGATAGAAGCAACAAATCGCATACTATCGTATTTTCTTTAAATTATATTAACATACATATACGATTTTCAATAACCAACATTTTCTGTACTTTCCATTACTTTCAAATATATATTTTATTACCCTATTACAAATTAAATTTCCTCATTGCAGTCAGTATATTATAAAAAGATATATAGAGTCTCTATTTGTAATTAATGCTCCTCTTAAACCTGTAGTAACAATATTTCTTTAAACAGAATGTGGGAAGAATGACTGAGTACGATTTTATGTAGTTATTACTCGATAAAGTGAGAATCCGATGAAAGTTCAAAAGTCAGGACCAGAGCTAAACAGTTATCGAAGAGGACAATCAATTCTTCAAACACTTTCTATTTTATCGACATCGACAAATGTAAATAAAGACAGCGAATAAAAAAGATACAGAAACTTTAAAACAAGAGTAATCCCTGTTGGAAAAGTACAAATTTAGTGTTCTGATCATTCGGTGAATAGATGTTCCAAAAATCAGAATTCTTATAGAGAACAGCGCCGCGTACAGGACAATAAACACGTAGAAAACTGCCCCATACCCGAATAACGAATATCAACTTTACTGCTAGATAACTATTTATGATCAATACAGTCGGTAGACATTTAGGAGTCCATCTCTCCTCATATTTATAGCATCCTCGATGACTCACCACGAAAGAATTTCAATGTAAAATAATTGTCTTTTCCTTCCCTTTTGTTTTCGTTGAATTTTGTTGATTAATTACAGATTACGCTTTCTGTATCAACCACCTAATCAGTTACCATATGTACTTAGCTATTAAAATTAGTTGAAATAATTGATTGGTAATACATATCTCTTAATTGACTAAATATTAAAATTATTAAATTACTATTAAATAAATCAAATCGAACGAAATTATCTAATAATATTTTAAAATATATATTAGTAACAGTTGAATTAATGTATGCGTTTATGAATAAATCTCCTATTAAGGAATTTAAAAATTATAAAATATTACACGTAATATTTTAAAGTAGCGTGCACTTCGACGTTTAGCCCAAGTTTCGTGCTATGCGCGCAACCGTTTGTAACGGACAGAGAATATACTCCGTATTGAATTACTGTGAATTGTCATTTACCTATTGCAACTGTTAAATATAAATTTATTGTAAATTGCGAAATATTTTTAACTACCCTTTTCCTATACTTTTTTGATTGCATAAAAGGATTTTAAGTTATAGCCGAGGTTTTTACGCGAAAGATCCAACGCTGCAAACGTACAACAATTTTCGAACTAGTGTCAGGAAGATCTTTTAGGACGAGCATACAAGGACGAACAGGAACGATATTGCTAAAAAAAAAACTGAAAAAACTTCCAGGTCTAAAGTGGAACGCCTTGTAGAGGCTATTAAGACTTTGAAGATTACTGGATTAGTAGCTAGCGAACAGGGGTCTTCTTATTAGAGCGACGTGGTCTTTGAAACCCGTTGTTTTAGGTAGCATTTTCAATGATTATGACTAATAATTTATTAGAGTTATAATTAATTTGTACCCCTACTGAACAACCTCAATTTCATCGACCGTCAAATACAATAAAATCAGCAATTTGGTTTCTTTGTGCTGATTTATGTGTTCTAATAAACGAGCAATTGAATTAGAGTTAAATTACTCTACAATTACTGATAGCTGAACAGTTAACGCAAAAAGAACGAAGAATTAAAGAAGATGAACCACGAATGGAGCAAGAAAGAGCTTTATCAGAAAAGAATTTGGAGGATGAACGGCTTAGAAGTGAAGCTGAAAAGGAAGATTTTATCCAAGAATGAGCCGAATTAGTTTGAGAGCACGACAGGCTGTACAACATGGTCCAGAGTATGATCGCCGAAATCAAAGACATTATTTGTCACCGCCAAGCGTAGGATGTATATGAGTAACATTCCTGACGAAATTTTTTGCTTTTACGTTCTCAGAAATCTCTCAATGGTAATCACATTTTCGTTTCTTCAATGATATCCTTAATTTACCATTATCGACCGTAATTTCTTTTCATTTTACCGACCGCGGCAATTAAACATCTCAATCTCACACACACACACACGGAGGCACACAGAAAGAGAAACAGACACAGAGACACTGAAACAGAGACACAGAGACAGAGACACAGACACAGAGACAGAGACACAGAGACAGAGACACAGAGACAGAGACACAGAGACAGAGACACAGAGGCAGAGACACAGAGACAGTGAAACAGAGACAGAACCACAGAGACAGAGACACACAGACACCGAGACACAGAGCCGGATACACACACACACACACAAATCGATTGTGTTTGCTTGTTATATATTATATGCTTGTCCGAAAGTGCTCCATCCTCTACCAGAGTCACCGGATTTAAATCCAATTGAAAATCTATGGGATTTATTGGATCGTAATATCAGAACCACCCCTATAAAACAAAAGGGATATCCCTCAAAATATTAAAATTACTATAACTTTGTTGTTACATACACTCTAAATAAGAAAAAACTTTATGTAATATTAAGTATCCGAATATTTTTTCGACACCAATATCGGGTCTAATTGCATTTATGATTTATTATGTGAAAAACAATAAAAATGAAGTATTTAATTTTACATATTTGTAAACTAGAATATGCGCTTCAACTCATTACGGACCAAAAATTCGATAATCACATTGCAAGTAAGTACATAAAGCTTTAATATCGTAAATACCACAGTTTCCGAATATTAAATCGAGTAACTGTATTATTCGGAACAGTTTTCGCTGGTCAGAGCCGAAACGATTATTAACTCTGGATTGATTGAACAGCAGGCTCCCCAATGAAGCGATCTGGTTTTGAGTGTCAGTGTATGATCTGACTAAAAGGGTCATGTACAATTAGTTGTCGAGTCGAAATTAAAAAGTGTTGCTGTTCCGATGAAAATATATTAACTTCACATCAATCTTAGGATCTTGAATCAAGTTAAATCAGTCTATTAAAGAATATTTTTATGTCACTAGCGTCCACACGTAGTCGACTACACCGCGTTGGAAAATCGATTTAAAAGTATTAATCTCGTAAATATTGTAAAAGCGTACTTAGGCAAGTCCAGAAAAGAATCAGACTTAGATAGGATTCGTAATACCGCCGGACTTCAAACATATTAATTTTGTTATATCTTATAACTGCGTAATCTTTGAAAAGCGTATAATATCACAGACACTTAGAATTTTGAGTCTCAGTAATATTGTAGAAGCATAGTCGAGTTAGCCTTGGCTGAAATTCAAATTATAGGACTTCGAATTAAATAACCAAAAATTGCGTTTCTATTAAATTCTTCTTATACTTACGAATAGCGTAATATTCAATTTATAGAGTTTTCTGTTCATTATACGACAATATCGATTTAGTTCTTTGATCTAGTCGTTCACCATATTCATTTATATTACATATACTTTTCTTATTTTCTTATTTTGTTAATTGTTAATCATTATTATTTTATTGAATAAACCTGCTTATTGAAAGGTATTGACCTGTGGATTTCACTCCTTAACCGCACACCACACGAATCCCACATTTATTAGATTAGTTATTGTAAAACGAGTCGTTCAGGAAATTTTTTTCTTAAGTATTCGAATCCGGGCCCTGATTTATCCATTGCCTTGACGAAATTTTTCATGATGCCTAATTTTATATGCAGTGGTGGTAAATAAATGTTTTGCCGGTGAATGAGCTTTTCGTGTTTTACATTCTTCTCGCCGGGAATCAGTTCCTGTCGTGGTGGCCAATCTTTTTTAATATAGTGCTGTTCTCTTGCCCTCCTGACCCACTCGCAAAGGAAACAGCAATGTTTTGTGTAGCTGGATTGCAGGCCAAGTAATAAACCAATCACTTTTAGATCTCCACAGACCTTCCAATTATATTTTTCATATTGTATACCAGATATTAATTTCTTGAAGGTATCATAACTTTCGGTCATTTGTGCAGAATACGCTGTGGGAATAGATGGATATTTATTTCCAATATGTAATAATATTGCTTTTAAACTCAGCTTCGAAGAGTCTATAAATAATCGCCATTCTTTTGGGTCATGCTCAAAACCTAATGTTCTCACTAACGCATCAATGTCTATACAAAAATGTAATTTATCCTGTGTGTTGAAATATTGCACTAATATATTGTTCCTAGACCTGTAATGCGTCACTTTTGTTGCCTTTTCTAGTAAATTCCATTGTTTTAAACGGCATCCTAAGAGTTCTGCCTGCCCTTTTGACAACTGCAAATCACGTACTAAATCATTCAGATCGCACTGTGTAATGAAATGTGGCATTTCCGAGGGAGTGGGAGTATTTCTGTCCGATTCTTTCGTTTCTTTAATTTCTGTTTCTATCACATCTTCATCTATGTCTGGTATGGTTGATGGTGGGGTCGGTATTGGTAGTTTTTCGCAATATGCAACAGGTCGAACAGCAGTAGGCACCTTTGGATACACTATCTTCTTTTTTCCTTTTTTATTAATGCCAGAAATGTTACATAGGCAGAAATAACAATCTGTGGCGTGATTGGTTGATTCCCTCCATATCACTGGAGTCGCGAATGGCATAGCTTTTCGCTTACCTTTTACCCAAGCTAAAAGTGTCGTTCCACAACGTTGGCAACAAACGTGTGGAGCCCACTGATTATCTTGATCACTGACAAGGGACCTCACTTAAGTGTTACACGCGGATTTTAATGAAATTTACATATGTGGTAGTTTTTCGAAAATTATTTGACCCATATTTTTTTATATCTGCTGACATGCATGTTGAGGGGGTGAAAATAGCCCTCAAAGTTGGGGGTGAAAACACATTTTCCTTAATATCTCGCAAACTAGAGAGGGTGTAGGAGGGTGAATTTTTTTTTTAAATGTGTAGTTTTGAATAAGGAATTTAGTTTATTACTAAAATTTCGGGAAAAATTATTTATTTAAATAATATATTAAAAAATTGGATTTTTTTGTCAATTTTTTACCCCAAATGCCATTCGATTTTTATGCAGATTTGTATACGTAAAATATGGATCAAAATGGAGAATACGTGTCTTTGGAATTTTTTGTTTATTGCAATTTAGCAATAATTATTACATATACAATTTTCGTCTATTTTTTGCGGAGAAAAGTATTGTGATTTGTTTTCGAAGCGGATAAGCCTTTTTTATACAATCATTTGCCATGTTTTAAACAATTGTATAATATTACATGTTTATTGTTCCATCATCGGTAGCCAGAGAAGGTCCAGCGGGCAGGTGTGAATCCGCCGCGGTACCAGTCGTCGTTGTACCGAACGTAGGTTTTTATAGGCAATGGAACTTTTAGCCGAAGGTAAAAGTTTATCTATTTAACTTTTAATAATTTGAACCAAACTGTTTCTCATTTAAATGATTTGTTATCTCTGAAAGCTGCTAATTTTGTTATAGTATTCAGGGGAATGCAGAAAACGAAGTATAAAAATATTGCAGATTCCAAAAGATACTACCGGATTTATACAGGGTGTCCCGCGACAGGTGTAAGTCCCTGAAAGGGGTTGTAGAGGACGTCATTCTGAACAAGATTTTCCTTTGCAAAAATGGGGTTTGAAGCTTCGTTTTTGAATTATTAAGGAAAAACACGGACCAATCAGAGCGCAGGAGTTACGCGCGCCGAGAAGCGGGAGCGACAGCTTCGAGCCTTGCAGCTGAGCGCGAGCGCGATCAAGTACCTACGCGCCGGGACAGTCTAAACGTTTAATAAGAAGCCCTTACAACAAAACTCAGTTAAATAATGAACAGAATAGTGACAACTAATGTTCACTTATCCATTCTTCGTGAATACGCGATAAGCAAATTTGAATCAGACTCACCTATTGTTTAAATATAATCCTGTTCCAGTAAAATTGTGTTTCTATCACTCCATCGATCCTAATTTTTTGTAAAAATACACACTGCACAATATCTAATGTCACAACCTAGTCAGTGAACTCATTTCACTTCACTGTCACTTCTAATTGGTATTTTTAACTGTAATATTCTGCTACGACTGTTCACTAATATCCTAATCAAATAATCACAGATAGAGAACGCGAATGAAATCGCCCGAATGATAATTCATAAATAATTTTAGCCACTTTTTATTTTCTCTTTGATGTTGAACACCCGACAATCTGTCCTAAACTGCCGAGCGCAACGCGATGAACATCTTCGACTGGAAATTTAGACAACAGTCGCTTGCAAGAAGGACGTTTGACATTCGAACGAAAGTGAGAGTATGCCTTTCTTTATAAGAAGACGAAAACCGTTTTTGCCTTTTAGAAAGGGAAAGGGACAAGGTTTTTCGCGGACGCCTATGAAGCGACTGTCGAGCGAGCAAAACGGAACCGTTTAATTGTTTTATGATTCCTTACCTGGACCGTCCGAACGGCCGAAAACGATGTCCAAAATTCTCACTTTCTTCAAACTCGGCACATTTGGAGTCACGATCGGCAGTTTAGGACAGAACGTTCGAAGCGAAACGTTAAAGAGAAAAAATCACTGAAGTTATTTTCGGATAATCGTTCACGCGTCTTCGCTTGTTCATCCATTGTTATTACATTAGGAAATTAGTGAAAAGTGACAACAAAATATTGCAGTGAACAGTTATAATAAAAAATAATAGTGAAGTGAACCGGCTGTGATATCAGCTATTGTGTGTTGCGTATTATTTATACGAATAGTTAGGATAAATGGAACGATCTAGTTACGAGGATCCATTTTCAATCAAGCAAGATTATATTCAAACAGTTGGTGAGTCTTATTTTAATGGTTAATAAGTTTTGTGTAAATTTAAAATTACAGAAATTTAATTTTCTCAGTTTCTACTAATTACACATAACTAATTCCGTGCCTTCTTCATAAGGAATGAGTAAATGAACACTACTTTCAATAATTCTGTTGATTATTTAACTGAGTTTCGATGTAAAGACTTCTCGTTAGACGATAGACTATTCCGAGGCAAAGGCACTTGATCGCGCTCGCGCTCAGCAGCCAGGCTCGAAGCTGTCGCTCTCGCTTCTGGGCGCGCGTAATCCCTGCGCTCTGATTGGTCCGTGTTTTTTCTTAATAATTCAAAAACGAAGCTTCAAACCCCATTTTTGCAAAGGAAAATCTTGTTCAGAATGACGTCCTCTACAACCCCTTTCAGGGACTTACACCTGTCGCGGGACACCCTGTATAGCCATTACATGTGTTCAATTTTAGAATATGGAAGAATTTTGCAAATAAAATTTCTGAGATAATGATTTTATTAAATCTGGATATGACTTTACATTCAAAAAATTTCATAATTAAATTACAATCTCTGATACATAATCAACATTCATCACCAAGATAGAAAAATTTATTCCGATATGTCTGGTTCCGTTATAAATACGTCAGCGTCGTACTTGATGAATTTAATAACCCAGTTCATTTTGCTTGAATGATTTAGAAACTATGTTTTATTCTCAATATACTGATGTAGTTTCTATAAACTGTTCGTGGTGAGCCCAACATTTGTATTTTACGCATTTCTTCGTTGAATTCAATTACTGTACACACTATATAACATAAGTTTCAAAAATACTCATTCCACTTTAGCTTTATTATTTTTATTAGAATTTAAAACTTTTAATTTTTATTTTAATTTCAAAAATGTATTATTTTTATTACATTTAATTTATATCTACAATCGATATGATCAAAGGATCAGAAATTTTTCGACCAAAATTTTTACAAATTTGAAACCTATAGACGCAAAATGGTTGAACAAATGTGGTGGCATTTTTTGGTATTTTTAATATATCCAGTTTCTTAATCTGTTTTTGACATTGGGATTGCACGTCATAACTGCTTCCTTCTACACCTTTTCATGAGTTGAGGAGCACTACAGTATTTTCTGTTGCAGGCGAAAAGAAAACTTTGACAAATTTTTAAGTAGAAGATTGTTCCATTTCTCTTCATTGACAGAAAAAGGTAAGATTTTGTCATAAGTCAAATCGTCAAATATAAATTCTTGTTGCATTCCTATATCCGTATGTCGATTCTTTATACACGTTGATTGCATCTGTACAACGACGATCGGTACAGCGGCGGATTTATACCTGCCCGCTGGACCTTCCCTGGCTACCGATGGAACAATAAACATGTAATATTATCCAATTGTTACAAACTGATTGAAACTTGTTGAAAAATGATTGCATAAAAAGGGCTTATCCTCTTCGAAAACAAATCTCAACACTTTTCTCCGTAAAAAATAGACGAAAATTTTACATGCAATAATTATTGCTAAATTGCAATAAACAAAAAATTCCAAAAACGCGTATCCTCCATTTCGATCCATCTTTTACGTATACAAATCTGCATAAAAATCGAACGGCATTTGGGGTAAAAAATTGACAAGAAATCCAATTTTTTAATATATTATTTAAATAAATAATTTCTCCTGAAATTTTCGTAATAAACTAAATTCCTTATTCAAAAATACACATTTAAAAAAAAATTCACCCTCCTACACCCTCTAGTTTGCGAGATATTAAAGAAAATGTGTTTTCACTCCCAACTTTGAGGGCTATTTTCACCCCCTCAACATGCATGTCAGCAGATATAAAAAAATATGGTTCAAATAATTTTCGAAAAACTACCATATATGTAGATTTCATTAAAATCCGCGTGTAACACTTAAGTGAGGTCCCTTGTGAGTGCACATCCAAAATAATGTTCGTATGCAAACTTTATTAACGGTGTTATTATTCTACACTGAGATCGTAGAACTATCTGTAACATTCCTGGAGAAATTTTTTGTTTTTTTTTTTTCCTCTCTTGCGCCCTCAGAACTGTCTCGCTGTTAAATTACTTCATCTCTTTAAAGGTATTTCAATTTTGATTATCGACAGTATTTTTCTATTACCGACCGCGGCAATTAGATACGTCTATTACCATCAAATTCGGGTTGAACAGTCGGTAATACATATATACATATATATTTTTGATTTGCGAATATTAAATAATTATTAAGTTAGCGAACATATAGATTAGTTAGTCAAATGTTAAGCTCAATTATTATCAGACTCATTTATTATTTCGTTTGTTTAAATAAATAATGTAATATAAGAATTTTGTATAGAATATTCCACGCGTTGCGATTCTAGTAGAAGGAATACGATTTGTTAAAAAGGGGTAGAATATATATATAAATTTTTCCATTAACAATGCTGTTGAATATAAAAGTTATTAAATAATTGTTTGTCAAATTAAAATGTAGAAAATTAATTCAATCAGATAAACTGAATCATTGATGGCCAAATTCATATATTATTCTAATTGAGTAAATAATAAATAATGTATTGTAATTGATGTATCGTAAATATTTCGTGCGGAAGATTCCGAAACGCTACGCGCGTACGTGACGTCACGATAAACAAGATTCCTTGGAATTAGCTCGCGATCTCTAGAGAGAGATAGAATATATTATTTCAATTAATGATATTATTTGATATTAGAATTATTAATTAATCAAATCTATCCACACACAAAATTTGCGAATGTTATGTTAAGATTAATTACCGACACTCGAAGTCAGATACTATTTTATTAACCTGAATAAATAATAAAATTGTAATCGTGATCTATGGAATATTCCGAAGCATCGTATGCTTCGACATATAGTTCAGGTCCTTACTGGCGTACGTGCGTAAAGTATAGAAAAGGACAGAAAATGTAATTTTCATTAATATGCAATTAGTAAATCATTTTTGTATTAAAAACATTAACTACGATTCGGAAACCACTATTGGCAATATTAGAAATTCAATTACTTTATTAATTAGCGTTTAATTAAGAATTATATGTAAATTTGCGCAAAATTGTATACGTCACAACCTTGAAAAGGGTAGGGATTTCGAGTATAAAAGCCGAGCGGAACCAGCCTAGAAGCAGAGCAGAACAATTCTCGAAGTCGAGTAAGCTAGAAGTTTTAGACAAACTAGCCCGGAACAGTTTCCGCTGGTCAGAGCCGAAATGATTTTTAACTCTTGATTGGAAGAGCGGGTATATGCCATTTGGGTACTTGATCGTTGGGTCGTTCTAGTAGCTGGCGAGCAGCAAGCTCCCCATTCAAGCGGTCTTGTATCTGGAACTCCGTCAGGAGAGTGCTATGCTTAGCGCCAGGAAAGGTTGAGACATCAAAACGAGAGCTCTCAGCTACTCTAATGCATACTGCAATTTTTGACTAATTACTAAACGCGCCGTCAGATTTGCGGAGTTAGCTTGGGGTAGTCTAGGCTTCCCATCTAAGCAGCTTGGTATCTGAAGCCCGTGTCTTTTGGGTGGCAGTCGAGTAATTACGAATTTACAATTAGAGTCAATTTTTTATTTGTTCCCTGTTAGACGTATATTGTTCATTTGATTCTGGATCGTTGGGTCGTTCTAGTAGCTGGCGAACAGCAAGCTCCCCAATTAAGCAATTTGGTTTTGAGTGTCAGTGTATGATTTGGCAAAAGTGTCATGAACCATTAGTTGTCGAGTCACTAATAAAAAGAGTAACTGTTCCGATAGAAATAAATTAACTTCGTATCAATCTTAGGATCTTGAGTCAAGTTAAATTAATTCATCTAAGATTATTGTTCTGTCTCCAGCGAAATACACGTAGTCGACTACACCGCGTCGGAAATTCAATATAAAGTATTAACCTCAAAATTATTGTAAAGGCGAATTTAGGCGACTTCTGAAAATAATCAGACCTAGGTAGGATTTGCGATAGCGCCGGATTTCAAACATATTAATTTTGTTAGATTTTGCAACTGCGTTTCGAGCCTATTTAATATTGTAAAGGCATAGTCGAGTTAGCCTCGTCCGAAATTCAATTTATAGGACTTCGAGTTAAAGTGACCAAGAATAAGCGATTCTATTAGATTCTTCTAATACTTACGAATAGCAAGATATTTAATTTATAGAGTTCTCTGTTCATTATACGACGATACCTATTTAGTTATTTATCTAGTCGTTCATTATATCAATTTATATTTCATATACTTTTCCTATTTTCTTATTTACTTGTTTTCTTATTTTGTTAATTATTAATAATTAGTATTTTATTGAATAAACCTGTTTGTTGAAAGGTATTGACATGTGGATTTCACTCTTTAACCGCACACCACACGAATCCCACATTCTTTATATTTAGTTATTGCAAGACGAGTCGCTCAGTAGGTAAATAGCGCTCTTTATCTCACGAGCGCTGTAAAATTTCTGTAGATTGCTCCAGAATCGTTACATATCTCCCCACAAATATAACAAAAAGAATCTGGCGGATTTAAACACGTTCGCGACATTATTACGTTGTACAATATTTAAAAAACACTATAACTTACAAAATACTATAATAACACAAAAAACACGCTATACACTATAATAAACACAAAATATGCACTAAAGTGTCTGTACGATCGAAACTTTTTAAACTGCGTAAGACGACTGATCTGGACAATTTTCAAAATGGTAATACAAATTATGTTGTGGAATATTCTCATATATATATAGGAAACAAATGAAATCAGATAGCAATGAAATCGCTGGGTGACGATCACATGGACCAACAGTCATCGTTAGTCATTAGTCGTTCCGCGATCGAGAAAAAAGTTTCGTATACATATAAATATGAAATAAAGTAAAAGTACATGAAGAAATATTTGCTAGACCGAAAATTAAGACTGATGAAAGAAACAAATTTGACGGTAAAATTCAATAATTTGAAAAAAACAATGTAGTTTCCTTTCATAAAAGCTTCTTTTAATTTTCTCGAAAATCACAGGGTTCAAAAATTATATTTTCATGATAAACAAAGTACCATATTTTTACATTCGCTTATTGCAGGTAACTTTCTATCGTATACATTTTATTTTTTCTACATTATAAACAGATTTCAAAACTGTCTTCAATCGGTTATCGTTTGATGAAGTTGTAATGCTCACCATTTGATTTTTAAATTTTGTAGTTATAGTACTTTATAATTGTATTGTTGGTAGCTGAAAATAATAATGAATAATAACAAAAGATGAATAGTAATAATTATGAAATAATAATACTAAAAAAAATTAAACATTTTACATACAAAAAGTAGATGTCTATTAAGCCCCATCATTGATGCTAATTGCGCGTAGCTACGGCACTGACTTGGCGAGGAGAGCGAGCTATGGCAGTCTGGCGGCAAAGCGACGTGCGCGTGCTACCGGCAGATATTTTTTCGATTTACTGGGATTGCATACAGCTACAACACTTACCCTACATAGTTTCTTCATCAGAAATGTCTACAGTATTCGATACTGTATAGCGAATTCGTGCTAGATAAATAACTTTTCCTAAAAATGCAAAAATGACACGTAGGAAATGCGTACAACAGACGGTTTTTGAACTTTCATCAATATTTAGATCTATTTAGAATCACGCAATTTAACAACTATATATATCAATTTATTCGGGACACTCTCCTCTATCTTTTAAAATTAATTTGAATGTCCTAGGTTTTTTAGTTTCCTCACAATATCACATTTTCTACCCAAAACACGCGTTTTTACAAAAGCTCGTGTTTTTCAAAAACTGAGGGTGATGGACCAATTCGGTTTTCGGATCCTTGTTCAGGACATGAAACTCTACAAGGATCACCCAATGGGTACTGGAAAATATAAAAAAAGTTTAAATTTGTTGAACAGTGTTATTGATCCACGTTGTGCCTGATGAATATTTGAGACATAATTTGTTGATTGGTTCAGAATTGTTAGAAGAGGCTAAATTGGTTATAGACGGCAAAAATGTTGAAGTATCGAAGCGCGAAAACAAAGTAACGAATTCTTACTATGTTCTAGAAATATTTTCCATTGACACTTTTGACGAGTCTAGAAATAATTTAACTAATTCCTTAGTAAATTTACAGCATATTAAAAATGATAGTGTCAAACAAGAATTAGAAGACATTATAAATAACTATGAGCCGAAAGCAATTAAAGAGTCTAATATTAAATTGGAAATAGTATTGAAGGATGATATACCTACGTATCAACCTCCGCGTAGATTAGCACCGGTTCAGAGAGAAATAGTGAATAAACAAATAGATGAATGGATGCGAGCAGGGATTGTGTGAGAAAGTACATCTTAGTATGCTAGTACGATTGTACTTGTAACGAAAAAAGATGGTCGAACGCGTTTGTGTATAGACTATAGATTGCTCAATAAGAAGATATGCAAAGATCATTATCCACTGCCACTTATAGAAGACCAATTAGATCGTCTACAAGGTGCTACTATATTTAGTACTCTTAATTTAAAAGATGGTTTCTTTCAAGTCCCAATAGAGGAAAATAGCCGTAAATACATTGCGTGGACAGTACCTGATGGACATTTTGAATTCTTAGGAACACCCTTCGGTCTTTGTAATCTATGTAACATACATAGATGATTTGATGACATACATAGTTGATTTGAAATTTTGTGTATTGCGAGTGATTACGGATTGCGTATAAATTGGAAGAAGAGTCACTTTCTTCAGCGTAAAATAGAATATTTAGGTCACGTAATTGAGGATGGTCACGTACGCCCGTCGAAACGTAAAATATCAGCCGTTATGAATTTTCCACGCGTTAAAAATATTAAAGATGTGCAAAGATTTTTTGGATTAACCGGTTATTTTCGAAACTTTATTCCTCAATATTCAACAATAGCTCGACCTCTGTCGAACTTGTTGAGAAAAGATGCAAAATTTGAGCTAAATGAAAAACTGATACTTGCGTTTCAACAATTAAAAGTAGCGTTGGTTAATGAACCAGATTTGAAGTAATACCGTGTAGGCGCAGAAACAGAGCTGCATACGGATGCGTCGAGCGTTGGACTTGGTGCTATTTTATTACAAAAAGACGATGTCGCGATATGAATCGCGATATATTAGTTATGAATTAGAGATATTAGCTATAGTTGAAGCGTTAAATAAATTTAGAGTTTATCTTTTACCATTTAGAATAGTAACTGATTGTCGTGCGTTTACTCTTACCATGAAGAAAAAAGATTTGTGCGTGCGAGTTGCAAGATGGGCATTATTGTTAGAGGAGTATAATTATCCTATTGAACATCGCCCAGTGTGTAGTATGAGACATGTTGATGCGTTAAGTCGAAATCCTATTCCGATGTGTATGCTTATTAATGAGTGCGAATCAAGTGTATTGATGAGACTGCGAAAAGCGCAACATGAGGACAAAGAGATAACAGAAATGATAGAGTCTGTAAGTAGTAAGCAAAATAGCGATAGCGATTATGTAATAAAAAACGGACTTTTGTTTAAAGCTGTCGATGATGATGTTCGTATAGTGGTGCCACGTGCTATGCAGAGTCAAATAATAAGACAGCTGCATGAGAACGGACATTTTTCTAGTGATAAAACCGAAATTCTTGTTAGGAAAGACTATTGGTTTAAGGGCTTGACAACTAAAGTAGAAAAAGTGGTCCGGAATTGTATTGTATGTATCTTAGCTCAGCGAAAGTCAGGAAAACGCGATGGATTATTGTATTCCATTGAAAAGGGAGATTTGCCGTTAGATGTATACCATATAGATCATTTGGGACCTCTTCCTTCAATTTGGAAACATTATAAACACTTATTTGTTGCAGTAGATGCATTCGCAAAGTTTGTGTGGCTTTACGCTACAAAGTCTACCAGTGCTGCTGAAGTTATTGACCGGTTGAAGAAACAGGCTACAATTTTTGGTAATCCTCGGAAAATTATTTCGGATCGTGGGACTGCATTTCCCTCTGTAGAGTTCCAGGAATATTGCCGAGAAGAAAACATCGAGTCCAGTCTTATCATAAGGTATGCCAAGGGCGAATGGCCAGGTGAAAAAGGTTATGGGATGAGGTGTCGCGCATGGGAAAAGAGAAAAATACTCGATTTTCGCCTGCTGCTATTTCCGGATTTATTTTGTACAAAGACGGTCTTCGACCGATCTCCTCGACACGCAGCAACTAACTAACTAAACTTTCATACCAAAAACTCTCACCCCCACGCACCCAGACGCATTCAAACTCAGAATCATTCTATCTTCTTCCAAACCGAATCGCTTTCACTCTAAACTAATCATTCAACGATACACGCGTATTTCTCAGGCACTCCTCGAACTCGCACACCCAACGCGACAATCGAACCGATCATCCAAACATCCTCTCGCAAACACCACTCAGCATTCACTCGGACTCGTTCAGGCAAACAACTCAATTACACATTTCATTCACACGAATATTCTTAAATCAAGACTAAACAATTATAATTAAGGCAGGGACGTGGCGGCCGCATATCGACGCCATAATGTCAATAGGACAATCATTCCGTTATTGACAAAATTGGCTGCACCGAGACCTGAGGAATGGCATAAATACTTAGATGCATGCCAGAGATATCTAAATATAGTATTGGCGCTACACCTTTTAAAATTTTATTCGGAACGGATATGAGAGTGAAGGACAACCCCGAGGTTCGAGAAATAATAAACGATGAAAGGAACAAAATGTTTCAAGGAAAGCGAGACGAATTGAGACACACGCGAAGGACAACATTTTGAAGGTACAGCAAGAGAATAAGCGCAGTTTCAATCGGCATCGTAAAAAATCTCATCATTATCAAGAAGGAGACTTAGTCGCTATCAAAAGGACGCAATCAGGACCAGGTTTAAAATTTGCGCATAAATATTTAGGACCATATAAAATTATTCGTGTATTGCGCAATGATCGGTATGTAGTTGAAAAAATAGGTGAACATGAGGGACCCAAACAAACATCAACTGCTGCAGAGAATATGAAAACTTGGATCGAGAACTCGGAAGATTCATCGTCCGATAATGCGATTCTAGAGCTACGCACAAAAATTTACAGCGCTCGTGAGGTAAAGAGTGGCATTTACCTACTGAACGACTCGAATCTGTAATAACTAAATCTAAAGAATGTGGGATTCGTGTGGTGTGCGGTTAAGGAGTGAAATCCACAGGTCAATACCCTTCAATAAGCAGGTTTATTCAATAAAATAATGATGATTAACAATTAACAAAAATAGGAAAATAAGAAAAGTATATGTAATATAAATTAATATAATGAACGACTAGATCAGAGAACTAAGTAGATATCGTCGTATAATGAATAGAAAACTCTATAAAGTAAGTACATGAAGAATTTAACAGAACGCGATTTCTAGTTAATTATCTCGAAATCCTATATTTTAATTTACAGTCAAGGCTAACTCGACTACGCCTTTATAATATTAATGAAACTCAAAATTCTAAGTGTCAACGATTTGTGTTCTTTTCAAACATTAACGCGGTTACAAAATCTAACAAATTAATACGTTTCTAGCTCTACGATGAATCCTACCTAAGTCTGGTTCTTTTTCGAAACTAACTACGCTTTTGCAAAATTAACAATGTCAATACTTTTAAAGTCTAGCGTTACGCGGAATCCCACCTAAGTGTGATTCTCTTTTAAGCTTGTCTAGATTCGCCTTTACAATAGTTACGAGATTAATACTTTCAATCAATTTTCTAACGCGGTGTAGTCGACTACGTGAAATTCATTACGCAAGATTCGATAGTGACAGAACAATATTCTTTAATTGATTCAAAATCCTAAGATTGACTCGATACAAGACTCCAAAGTTTGTGAGAAAAATATATGTACGGAACTCTTTTTAACTTTGACTCGACAACTAATTGACCATGACCCTTTCGGTCAGAGCGCACATTGACACCCAAAACCAGATCGCTTAATTGGGGAGCCTGTTGATCACTGGCTACTAGAACGACCCAGCGATCAAGTATCTAAATGGCGTATACCCGCTCTTCCAATCAAGAGTTAAAAATCGTTTCGGCTCTGACCAGCGAAAATTGTTCCAGATAATGTTTGGCTAAGACTTCTAACTAGCTCGACATCGAAAATTGTTCTGCTGCTTAAGCGGGTTTCGCTCGGCCTTTTATACCTGAATTCCCCACCCTTTCAGAGGTTATGACGTATGTAATTCCGCGTACAATTTACATATAATTGTTAATTAAACGTTAATTAATAAAGTAAATGATTTTCTAACATGGCCAATAGTGTTTTCTGAAGAGTAGTTAATGTTTCTAATTCGAAAATAATTCATTAATGGTATATTAACGAAAAACATATTTTCTGTCCTTTTCTACATTTTACGCACGTACTCCCATAAGGGCCTGAACTATATGTCGAAGCATACGATGCTTCGGAACATTCCATAGATCACTATTACAATTTATTATTTATCTGGGTTAATAAAATAATATCTGACTTCGAGTATTGATAGTTAAATTTGACATAATATGAGCTAACTATATATATTAATGAATTTGACGAATTAATAATTCTAATGACAAATAATATTGTTAATTTAAATTATATATTCTGTCTCTCTCTTTAGCGATTGCGCGCTAATTCCAAGAAATCCTGGCTAGCGTCGTGTCACGTAGGCACGTAGGCATTTCGGAATATTGCGTATGAAACATTTACAATATATATTATTTATTCAAATAAACTTACATTTGATTTTTATTATTAATAATTCAACTTTAACATATCATTAAATTAACTTTCCTATATTTTGATTCAACAAATAATTATTTAATAACATTTACATATATTTAACATTGTTAACAAAAATGTATATTCTATCCTGTCCTAAATATATCGTACTCTTTCTATTTTCCTGAGTTAGAATCGCAGCGCGTGGAATATTCCATACAAAATCTATATAATATACTATTTGTCTAAATAAGGAGAATAATAAATGAATCTAACGTTTCATAATCTAACTTAACAATTAAGTAATTCGCTCATATATTTGCTAAACTAAATAACCATATAATATTCGTAAATCAATATATATATATATGTGTTACCGACAGTCAAAACTAAATTTCTATGGTAATTGACGTGTCTAATGTCGCGGTCGGTAAATGAAAAATACGGTCGATAATAGAAATAAAATATACCTCTGGAGAACGAAATATCTTAACAGTGAGACAGCTCTGAGGGCGACAAAAAACCAAAAAATTCTTCAGGGATGTTACAGGTGCATGACATGAATGATGCTCGCTTATAATGAAGCTTGGTTTGAAGCTTGCCTGTAATGAGCGTTGGTACAAAGCGAACAAGATTGTCTTTTTCTGTGATTGATGTCAATACCAAAAGTTCTAGAAAGAATCTGCTTGTTTTCGAAGCAAAGTGAAGTATGCATTGCTTTGTGAGAAGTCGAGAGATCAAGACAGCGAGAATTGTGATTGCATATTGTGAATTTCTATTTGTGTTTCGTTATATTACTTTTATTTAATTATCTTTTATTAAATAAATTCCAATAATTATTTTATCCATTATAATTATTCTACAATAGTTATTATTAAAATTTCATGATTGATATAACATTTTTTATACTGAATAAATACTGTACTCTATCTCTATATTTAGCTTATTATTTACTGCAAATAAACAAATTATATAGGTACTACTTATAAAAACATAAAGTACTGGCACTCAAAGAATTTACATTTTTATTTACTTTAATTTTGGCACTTTGACAAAGTCCTCTTTGCTATCTCTGGTTTAATCTAGAATATGTTACAGTAAAAGTGTAAAATACGTAAATGTATACATTCACTAATTTTATAAATAAAAGTATTGACAAGCAATTGACTTTAAACTTTCACTAGTAAACGCAAACATTGTCGTATACAACATAGTAGAAGTGTGCACAAACGGGAACGTATAAATAAAATGAATGCTTGGCTTAGGAAATGTATGTATATACCGCTAATCTATTCTATAAATTTAACGTATTACACGTGTTCCTGCCGATAGAATTAGCATAAAACTGTAAAACCTCGAGTACGTAAGACACATCTTAGTGTATTTTATTTTAAATTAAATTTAAAACAACTTTAGGATACCAAAATGGATAGACAAAGTATGAAGAACAAATTCTATAAATGTATAAATACAAATCTACAAAACGCAAACAATTTTTACATGTCTTTGACAAAGTAATCCTATGACAATTACCCTGCCATCTCTTACGGCAGTGATGCGTCTCTGTCCTTGACTTGGACGTTGAGTGTTGACACATGACCGACAGACCGATACCCATCATGTCCCTGATTTCGCGGTAACGATAGCCTTTCTTAATCAAGGTTATAAGATGAGCAACGTGTGGATGAACCGAGTAACGTTGGGCCATAATTAAATAAAAAATTGGATAAAATCTTTTTTTTCTGAATAAACTTGTTTAAGCAGAATGTTGAATACTGATAAGTACTGATCTGTTTAAAAAAGCTTGAATCCGCAATGCTTTAATATATGAAGAATTGTGCATAATATCACAGTTAGCAATGAATATACGAGTATAGAAACGGATACGCGACACGCACACAAACAGAAGCGTAAATCTGACCATGTGTAACATTCTTGGGGAATTCTTTTCGATTTTCCCTCCTTCTTTCGCTCTCAGAACTATCTCGCTACTAAGACATTTCATCTCTTTAAAGATATTTTGACTTCTATTATCGACCGTATTTTTCTATTACCGACCGCGGCAATTAGATACAGCAATTACCATCAAATTTGGGTTAAACTGTTGGTAACACATACATACGTATAGACATATATATATTTGATTTGCGAACATTAAATAATTATTAAGTAGCGAACATATAAGCGAGTTAATCAAATGTTAAGTTCAATTACGAATTATCAGATTCATTTATTATGTCGTTTGTTTAAATAAATAACGTATTATAAGAATTTTGTAGAGAATATTCCACGCGTTGCGATAATAGCTCAAGACTCATAGAAAGAATACGCTACATTAGAAGGGATAGGAAATATGTATATCTTTCGTTAACAATGATATTAAACATGAAAGCTATTAGATAATTATTTGTCAAATTAGAATGTAGGAAAGGGAATTCGATCATATGGTAAACCGAACCGTTGACGGTCAAATATGCATATTGTTCTATTTGAATAGATAATGCACTGTAAATAGTGCATTGTAAATAATGTATTGTAAATATTTCGTACGGAAGATTCCGAAATGCTACGTGCCTACGTGACACAACAATAGACAGGATTTCCAGGAATTGGCTCGCGATCTCTAGAGAGAGATAGAATATATAACTTCAATTAATAAGAATTATTGGTCATTAGAATCATTAATTAATAAGATCTACCAATATACAAAATTAGCAAATGTCATATTAAGTTTCATTCTCGATACTCGAAGTCAGATATTATTTTATTAACTCAGATGAATAATAAATTGTAAACGTGATCTATGGAATATTCCGAAGCATCGCATGCTTCGACATGTAGTTCAGGTCCTTACTGGCGTACGTGCGTAAAATGTAGAAAAGGACAGAAAGCGTATTTTTCGTTAATATGCTATTAATTAATTATTTTTGTATTAAAAACATTAACTATTCTTCAGAAAACACTATTGGCAATGTTAGAAATTCAATTGCTTTGTTAATTAGCGTTTAATTAAGAATTATATGTAAATTGTACGCAAATTATATACGTCATCAACTTTAAACGGGGCGGGGAATCTCGAATATAAAAGGCCGAGCGAAACCAGCCTAGAAGCAGAGCAGAACAATTTTCGAAGTCGAGTCAAGTACGAGCATTAGATAAATTAACGCGGAACAGTTTTCGCTGGACAGAGCCGAAGCGATTCTTAACTCTCGATTGGAAGAGCGGGTATACGCCATTCGGATACTTGATCGTAGATCGTTCAGTAGCCAGCTAACGCGGTCTCACGATTCAAACGGTCTTGTTCTGAAAGTCCGTCAGGAGAGTGCTATACTCAGCGCCAGGAAAGGTTGAGACATCCAACAAGGGCTCTCAGCTACTCAAAGACATATTATAATTTTTGTCAAATTACTAAACGCGCCGTTAGATTCTCGGGATTAGCTCTGGGCAATTTAATGGTCAAGAAATTACAAATTTATAATTAGAGTCAATTTTAATTTGCTCACTGTTAGACGTATATTGTTCATCTATCTCTGGATCGTTGGGTCGTTTAGTAGCCAGTGAACAGCAGGCTCCCCAATTAACCGATCTGGTTTTTGGTGTCAGTGTATGATCTAGCAAAAGTGTCATGAACCATTAGTTGTCGAGTCACTAATAAAAAGAGTAACTGTTCCGATAGAAATAAATTAACTTCGTATCAATCTTAGGATCTTGAATCAAGTTAAATTAATTTATTAAAGATTGTTGTTCTGTCTCCTGCGTAATACACGTAGTCGACTACACCGCGTCGGGAAATCGATTTAAAGTATTAATTGCATAAATATTGTAAAAGCGAATTTAGGCGACTTCCGGAAAAGAATCAGACCTAGGTAGGATTTTTAATAGCGCCGAATTTCAAACATATTAATTTTGTTAGATTTTGCAACTGCGTTTCGGGTCTTATTAATATTGTAAAAGCATAGTCGAGTTAGCCTTGGCTGAAATTCAATTTATAGGACTTCAAGCTAAATAACCAAAGGTAGCGATTCTATTAGATTCGTCTAATACTACAAATAGGGAAGTATTTAATTTATAGAGTTCATTATACGACAATACCTATTTAGTTCTTTTGATTTAATTGTTCATTATATTAGTTTATATTGCATATATTTTTCTTATTTTCTTATTTTCTTATTTCGTTAATTGTTAATCATCATTATTATTTTATTGAATAAACTTGCTTATTGAAAGGTATTGACCTGTGGATTTCACTCCTTAACCGCACACCACACGAATCCCACATTCTTAGATTAGTTATTATAAAAACGAGTCGTTCAGTAGGTAAATACCGCTCTTTACCTCACGAGCGCTGTAAATTTCTGTGAATAACTCCAGAGTCGTTACACATGCAACTCCTATCTGGTACAATTTAGATAATTCTAATACTGATCGTGGTTCGGAAAAGATTTTATTACATTTGCTTTTTTTTCAAAACAAAGAAAATTTTTTTCTACAAATTCAGCAATAGTACCGGTAAATGTTGAGGAACAAATTTTTTACCCAATAAATGGATTAGTCATACGTAGAAACAATAATGATGTTCTTTTTATTTCTTTCACACAGATTTCAAAATTTGATCATTTGCGGCATAGAGAACAAAGAATCAGAGCAATTTAACACTTTGCACAAGTTTTGAGGACACTATAAATTTAACAAAAAATTCGCGACATAATTTTTGCTATTTGCAAAGATAACATAATTTTCGTAATTCAAGGAAGAAACTTCATTTTTGACGTTCCTTTACATCAGTATCACACATAAAAAAACATTTTTGATCAAAAACTAATTTTTCTGTCTTACAAGGAAAGGTACGGAAGTGTCCCCCTCCTTCGAAAACTACAATCACTTATTCATAATAAACAATTTCTTCACCACGATTTGAAAATTTCATTTAGAATTCATGGTATAAAAGCAGTGTATATCGTCAAAACCAGCTCATTTTGAACATCCCGTCAAATTTTGCTATGCATCAGATAATGACCCACTATGGTACATATGTTGTGATGTAGCAATTACTACTTGTGCTTGGTGGCGAAAGCCTTTACGTTTGAAACATTGCGTTGAGAAATACCATTATTGCTTCGATTATATTGCCTAACTTATTTAAATGGTTCATTACCTCATAAAATTGACATGTATAATACACATAACTCTAACAATAAGTGTTTTATAGTAACCAATACAAATTTAATAAAATCAACAGCTGTAAATAACGCAAATATAATTGTTTCTCATTTAAGCTTAAAAGTAACGTTGACTGATTGTGTAATGTCTTCCGATATAATCCGCTTCAGTTTTGCGCGGCGCGTAAGCGGGCGAGCACGCGTAATGTTTATAAATAGGAGGAAGCAATATCGTATATATTATATATATACCAATGGATTTGTAATAAAATTCTCTTCACTTTTTGTCATTATGCAAATTTGAATATATTGTAAAATAAGGTTATGAAAAATTTGTTTGTTATGAATAAATCGTATTTTGCCCAATTTGTTAACATCCTGTTATTATACGTAAAAAACCATACAACTTGCCTATTAGGTGTTTTAATGTATCTCGTATGGTTTTCGAGATAGCCTAAGCGGGTCGAAACTTTTAGGGGTCGCTTCACCCCTTAAACCCACGTCTCAGCCGATAAAAAAAATACGTGTCTCTTATTTTTTCCTGCGTAACAAACGTACGAAGTTTCATCAAAATCGGAGGGGGACATTTCCGTGCCTTCCCTTGTAAGTAAGTGGAAGATGCGATTCAGGCATGCTCTGACTCATACTGATATTTTTATAGATGAACTATTTGGATTAAAAGACCTCTGTAGAAATAATCATCTCTAGTTTATCTTAAGCAAAGTCTTCATTAATTCGAGGTTATGTCCCCTGGACTACAACGAACGAGGGGAGCATGTCGAAGGTGATTTCTACTATGAGAATCATTTGGGAGAAATGGAGGGTATGCGCCAAAAACCGTGGACCATCATTACCATTGGATTGATGAAACTAGTAGCTGAAAGCATACATAATCAGGTAGTAATAATAAAGTATAAATCCCAACAGACCCAAGAATAAAGACAATATAAGAAAATTATTTTTGAAAAATCTGAAACTGTATTTTGGAAAATGGTTTTCGAAACGACTTTGCGAGTTTGGTAAAGTTTAGCACCGCAATGAAAGAACTCTAAAGATGTGTGTCAGATATCAATGACGGAGTTTGTCCCTTCATGACTTCCATTTCTACCATCAACACTATTACAGAAACAGTCGCAAAAGTTAATTTTTCCCCTGACAGAGCTTTCTTTATTAATCAATTTCATATCCTCAACTATCTTGAGAGGAAAAAAGTAATTTGTTCTGACAACAAAATATCTAATGATTGGTTACAATATTTGTTTTTACCCTCTGATTTTTTGGGCATCAATCTAACAACCTATTTCTCCCACTTTATTACGGGAATGGATGATAAGCCATGTTTATGGATGGGTATTTTCCAGACTATCCAAAGGAACTTTAAAGACTTATTTCTCAGGGTGCTCAAGTTGAACCAGTTTACAAAAAGGCCTGACGTTCAGGTCTCCAGATTAATTGAGGATATTTACTCATTAAAAATCTACTCCCTACCTTCGGTAGAAATGAGAATGGAAGATTATTTGTTGTCCTATTTAAAAACGAAAGAAGGTAGATCTCATATCAAAGTTAAAGACCATCAAGCCATTATTCTTGTTACTGGCTCTTGAGATATTGAGACATTCAAAGGTGGGAATAATTCTTTCATTAAGAAATACCTTCTCCAATATCCAAACTGTAACGTCCCCAGTCCGCAAGGAAGATCATCCATGAAGATAAGTAGGGTGATTCTGACATATGTACTTTTATTTTTGATTATCGACCGCGAATTACCGACTGCACCATAAAAATTCGCGCGGTAATGGCTAAAAGTAGATCACGCGTGCAACATTGTTGAATTAGATCGCCGATCGATGGCGCGCACGTTAGTTAGAGAGAGATGCAAGATATACATCGAAAAGAAATTATTATAAATCATTATTTAAATATTTATATTATTATTTATTTGTTTATCATAAATCGAGATACATTTTTAGTTATTATTTTATGTATTATTTGCAATTAATTATTCTCTTGTTAAAGTACTTATATAATCCCGCCAATTTGCGTACACGAAAATTCATTAAACTACGATTTAGTGAGTTAGGTTGTAAAATCTTAGTCGATGATAAATCAAAGCGTATTTTTCTTAATCAAATTAATATATTTTCTTTACTAAATAAATTATAATAAAATAATACCAAAAATTATGTAAAAATACTACGCATTTAATATTAGGGTAAGCCAGCATGGCCTTGAAGAGTGAAAGGCAAATGGGCCGTTTTCGGAGTATAAAAAGGGCTAGCGAAAAGCCCATAGAGAGGCAGAACAATCTTTGAAGCAGTATATATCTAATCTCTTAGGAGAAGTATCAAGTGACTAATCGGAGCTGTTTCAGCTGGTAAGAGCCAACTAGATTCTTAGTTTTAACTGGACAGCGGGTATCAGCCATTTGGATACTTGATCGTTGGGTCGTTTAGTAGCCAGCTAACACGGGCTCCCCATTCAAACGGTCTTGTCTCCGAAACTCCGAAAGGAGAGTGCTATACTCAGCCCCAGAAGGGACTAAGACATCAAACAAGAGCTCTTCAGCCACTCGTACAGATTTATTATTTTTCGCCAGGTTACTAACTCGCCGTCGGATTCTTGGAGTTCGCTCTGGGTTGTTGAGTAGCCAGCTAACGCAGGCTCCCCATTTAAGCGATCAGGTCTCTGAAGCCCGTGTCTTTTGGGTGGCGTTTAAGTAACTCTGGTTAATAAAGTCGAGTCATTGAAATTTGCAACCCTGTTGGGCATATGTTGTTCATCTAACTCTTGCATCGTTGGGTCGTCTAGTAGCCAGCTAACACGGGCTCCCCAATTAAGCGATCAGGTTTTGGGTGTCAATTGTGCTCCGACTAAAAGGGCAATTGAACTACTAACTTTAGAGTCAAGCAAAGAGTAGCTGCTCATGTCCAACTGTTTTATATAGAGTTTCGAATCTCAATCTTATAGCGAAACCAAATATTGTTCTGTCACCAGTCGGGATCTAGATCCATTATAAACATTAAAATCATTATAAAACATTATTTCTTGCGTTTGCGTCAATCGAATAATTAACTAACTATACGTACCTCGTTCAAACCCGCGTTTGCATCATAATAGTCGATCAAAATACTTAATTAACGATACGTACCTTATCGAAAACCGCGTTTCTTGCGTTGCGTTATAATAAACAAGCAAATAAATAAGTAATAATACGTACCTAGCTGAATACCGCGTAACCAAGGTAGTTAGCTACCGATTTGCGTTTTCAATATTAATAATATAATACATTTTATATCTTTTCTATAAATAATTGTTAATTGTAATCCTATATTTTACCTTGAATTACTTGAATAAATCTAATTAATGAAAGGTATCAATCTGTAGATTTCACTCTTTAACCACACGCCACACGAACCCCACTTTTTATAGTATTAGTTATAATAAGAACGAGTCGCTCAATAGGCAAAAGCCGCTCTTTGCCTTACGTAGCGCTGTAAACTCCCGAGTCTAGCACCAGGGACGTTACACGTTAATATAACAAATAAATTTTTGGTGACAGCGGTGGGATTTCTGCAGGCAAAGATCATTGAGCGTAGCTGCAGATACGTGCACTGATCTCCTGTGTGGCAAGAGAACTTTTCTCTGTGGAGGTTGAAACCTTTCATTTCAATTTTTACTAATAAAAGGAAAGAAAAGAGATAAAGGAAAAACATAAAATATATATATAGACATATAAAAAGAAAAAAAAAAGAGAAAAAAAAAACAAACAAAAATAAATATTTAATTGTATTAATTTCAAAAATAACTCACAATGCAGGACGAAGTAGAAATTCAGCGTGAGAGCACTTCTCGCTCTTTTCCGCAAATTAGTATACGCGACGCCGCGGACATAGTGCCTCCGTTTGATGGGCACAATATACCGATATATCAATTTACAAAAAATTGCCTAAATGCCAGGGGTATGATTTCGCCTCACGCCGAGTACGGCTTAGTACAACTGATAAAAAATAAATTGTTCGGCCAAGCATCGCGAGTAGTTTTAAGCGGTGAATATAACACGATAGAGGAATTGATTGCGGTTCTAAAATCTCGTTTCGCGCCGACATATACATCAATTCAATTATACGGAGACTTATCAAAAATTGCGCAAATGCCAAATGAGGCCGCCGTCGATTATAGTAGCCGCGTTTCAACCATTTTATCCGAAATTAAAAATTGTAACGAATTAGAGCAGCCGGCTATAGCACAACAATATAACAAAACCGCGGAAAGTAACGCGATAAAAACATTTCTAACAGGACTTAGGCCTGAAATTTACAATCGTCTGCGAATTCACGAATTTATATACCTTGACGACGCGATTAGCGCGACTATTAGGGCAGAAGCCGAAGTCAAAGAAAACTATTTGAGACTAAAAATGGCTGAAAACTACACCCGATCAATTCGGTGTAGCAATTGTTTCGGGTACGGACACAACACGAGCATGTGCCCAAGTCAGGGCTTAGGCGGGCAACAAACCGCACGAATACAATGGCAACCACGGTATTGCCAACACTGTCAACGTTCGGGCCATACTATTCAAAATTGCCGGAACATCAACCAACAAGGAAGAACCTGGAACCAACCTACTCAAGGTCCACCAAGGAACAACCTTCCTAACCAAGCTACTGTCAATCGACCACAAAATAATACACCAGTAGCAAGACCGCCTCCTACCTGCTCATACTGCCATAAAATTGGGCACACCGTCGACCAATGCCGAAAAAAGGCCTACGACGAAAGACAGAAAGATACAAACCAGCAGGTATGTACAAGGACTAACCTCATAAAACCCACATGTAAGATAAAGAAACCGCCTACAATAGAAATAGAAAATGAAAATTTCCAACAAAGATCCGCCTGTTTCATGATCGACACCGGGTCAGATTTAAATCTAATAAAAAAGGAAGCACTTTCCCCTATTGCTCATATAAATACCGACGCTCTATTTGAACTAAACGGGATAACTGAAGGCCAACTTTCGACCACAGGATACACCAAAGTAAGAATCTGCAACACCGAAGCCATCCTCCACATCGTAGATGATTTACCTATAAACCAGGATGGAATACTTGGAAATGAATTCTTTATCCAAGCTGGAGCCGACATTAGATACTCGAAATCATTTTTGGCAATAGAAAACTTTAAAATACCATTTCAAGAACCCGTCATCGAAATCAAAGCAAGAGAAGGAAACGTCATACCTATCAAAATTTTAAACGCCAGCATTGATACAGGATTTGTACCAAAATTAAAAATACATCCAGAACTGCATCTCGGGAATGCAGTCGTAACAAACAGAAAAGGAATTGCTTTCATCTGCGCGATTAACGTCTCCACTGAGCCGATCAGAATAAAAATGCCAGAAGTAGAATTACAACCATATGAGGAACCACAATCGAAAATTTACATCATGAGAAAGTTGAACGAGCAGAAGAATTATTCAAAACCCTACGTTTGGATCACCTGAACGAGGAAGAAAAGGACAACGTCAAAGGCCTAATCCAGAAAAACGCAGATAGGTTCAGTTTACCTGGAGAAGAATTGCCAGCCACAAATAAAGTACACCACCGCATAATAACCACGGATGAGGCCCCAATTAACGTCAAACAATACCGCTACCCGCAATGCCATAAGGAGGAAATAAATGTTCAAATCAACGATTTATTACAAAAAGGAATAATTGAACACTCAACGTCTCCATATAACTCGCCTCTATGGATAGTCCCCAAGAAAGAAGACTCCCAGGGCCAGAAAAGATGGAGGCTAGTAATAGACTTCAGGCGCTTAAACGAAAAAACTATCGGTGACGCCTACCCTCTTCCTAACATAACAGATATATTAGATCAACTGGGTAGCGCAAAATATTTTTCAATCTTCGATCTGAGATCAGGATTCCACCAAATTCCTATGCATCCTGACGACAAACATAAAACAGCATTTTCTACACAATATGGGCATTACGAATTTAATAGAATGCCATTTGGTTTGAAAAATGCCCCAGCAACGTTCCAACGCTTGATGGATAACGTGCTCACAGGACTCCAAGGACTGGAAGTATTCGTCTACTTGGACGATATAGTCCTTTACGCAAGTTCTCTGCAGGAACATGAAGTTAAATTCGATAAATTAATGACAAGACTCAGAGAAGCCAATCTCAGCCTGCAGCCAGACAAGTGTGAGTTCCTGAAGAAAGAAGTGGCATATCTGGGACATATAATCGACGAGAATGGACTAAGGCCAGATCCTAGGAAAATTGAGGCCGTCAAAGAATTTCCCATTCCGAAAACCATAAAAAACATTAGACAATTTTTGGGTTTATGCGGATACTACAGAAGATTCATACAAGATTTCTCGAAAATCGCCAAGCCGCTCTCCGACCTAACAAAAAAGGAGCGAAAGTTCGAGTGGACAGATCAACAGCAAGATGCCTTTACGCACCTTAGGGATGCTTTGTGTAAAGAGCCAATTCTGGCATATCCAGACTTCTCGAAACCATTCAACATTACGACAGATGCATCTGGAGTAGCCGTAGGAGCCATCCTTAGTCAAGGAGAAATCGGAAAGGACCGGCCTATTTCATACGCCTCGAGAGTCCTTAATGAAGCAGAAACAAGGTATTCAGCAACCGAAAGAGAGCTCCTGGCCATCGTCTATGCTGTACATCACTTTCGTCCCTACATTTACGGAAGAAAATTCCTTTTAATAACGGATCACAAGCCGTTAACCTGGATAAGCAGGGTCGCCGATCCTACCTCCAGACTGCTACGATGGAAACTGAAGCTAAGCGAGTATGACTACGAAGTCAGATATAAAGCTGGCAAACTAAATTGTAATACAGACGCATTGTCCCGCAATCCCATCGAAACCATTGAAGCACTGCCAATCGACGCGAAGAGATCACGATCAACTACCACGTCCGACAGCAAAGAAGTAAAGAGACCAAAATATTGGCACCAACATGCCAAACGCCCAAGAGATTCAACCACTACTACAAGTTCGAGAGAAATCAAGAAAGAAAAACTGTGGCACCAGTATCCTACTCGACCACGAGAATCCGCGTCAGCCGAATCCCTGCCTAGGAAGAAAAAACGTAGGGACTATTCGACTAAAGAAAGCAGCTCAGATGAATCCAATTACTACGACACCGATGATTCAGAATTCATAGAAAAAGATAGGAAGACATCCATAAGCTCAACCACTTCACAGGAAAGGCCCAAGAAGAAACACAAAAAACATAAACACGAAAGAAAAATACAGGTCGAAATCCATCAACCTCCGACCGATTTTAAAGAAAAAGTCCCGAGCAACACACAAAAAAGAAAAGAAGAACCCATTGTAATAGGCGACGAAATAGAAGAAATAGATGAAACAACGATCATTCCTAAATATATATTCAAAGACCCCCCGAAAATCGACTCTTCTTCGGACACGCACAGGAAAGAATCTTCAAGACCTAAAAGTTCAGAAGAAAAATCAGATTCAAATCCAGCAAAACGAGCCCCCATAACCCCCATTAAAATACACAAAGAAGATGGACAACTTACCATTAGAAGGCCAGGGGAACCAAGAATAATAGCAGAGGAAATAAAACACACAATAATAGAAGAAGTCAAGGATCACCTATGGACAAGAAAAGGGACAATTGTCATATTTTTGGACAAGCAAGGAAACCCTACTGATACCCAATCAGAAGAGCTGATAAGAAAGAAGAAAATTAAACTTACCAAATCCCCAACTGAAAAAATAATTAAGATTAAATTAAAAAAAACAATTAATACTAGGAGTGGTGATACCAAACAAAGAAGAATTGGCCCAAACATTGAAGTCTCTTTCACTCTTCCTCCAGGAGCATGAAATACAAGAAATCAGCATGCCAGACAAAAAACACATCAGAATGGCCTTATACATTATCTTCGCCAACACACACATAAAAATAACATTATGTACAGGAAACATACAGACACCCCTGCAACAAGATAGAATGGAAATTATTAAGGAAAATCATGAAACCCCATTAGGAGGACATAAAGGAATTAGGAAAACGTACCACCGCATAAGAAATGATTATTATTGGAACAATATGAAAAGAGACATAGTGGACTACGTCAAAACTTGCATCGACTGCCAAAGAAACAAGCTGGTAAGGATGAAAAATAAAGAACCGATGGTCATCACTGATACACCTTTTGAGGCCTTCGACAAAATATCTCTGGACATCCTGGGACCACTGCCACTGACTAGAAAAGGTCATAGTTATATACTCACCATTCAAGATAACTTAACAAAATACTCAGTCGCAGCTCCCATTATATCAATCACCGCAGAAGACGTAGCAAAAGCTTTTACAGAAAACTTTATTTGCAAATTTGGATGCCCAAAGGCAATTTTGACAGACCAGGGCACATGCTTCACAGGATCAGTAATGAAAAAGTTGGCAAAAATCTTCCAAATTAAAACATACAGAACCTCCTCCTTTCACCCTCAGTCCAATGGTTCCCTAGAAAGAAGCCACCATGTGCTCATTGAATACCTTAAACATTATATTACAGAACAAAAACAATGGGATGAATGGTTACCTCAAGCCATCTTCTCATACAACACCAGTGTACACGAGGGAACGAAATTCACACCGCACGAGCTAATATTTGGCAGAAAGGCGAGACAGCCATCCAGCTTCGTGATCGAAGAAAATATTAATACGTACCCAGATTATCTTGAAAACTTGATTACCACATTACGTAATTTACGCAATACAGCTAGAAATAACTTACAACAGTCGAAGCACCGACAAAAATTTTATTATGACAAAAAAATACGACCCATAAACTACCAAACCGGCGAAGATGTTTTCCTGCTCAATCCGCCACGGAAAAACAAATTAGAGAGGGAGTACACTGGCCCCCATAAAATAACCAGAAACATAGGCCAAAACAACGTAGAACTACAAATTGGAGGAAGAAAACAAAAAAGGATAGTACACAAAGACCGTGTCAAGAGGGCCCATGTACCAATCCGGGATCCAGGATCGATAACTAAATGAAGCTAGCTTTTTAGAACGCAAGGATTCAAAGTAATCGCGCATGCGCAACAACAAAGTTGCAAGAACCCGCGCTGAAAAGCACATTGTGGAATCAACCGCCGTACAAACTAGTTGAAGAAAGGAAGTGAAAGAAAAAAAAAAGAGAAATTTTCCAAAAATGGACCGAAGGGCACCCAACATCCTGACAGCCATGTGCATAAAAGACACGGAAGCAGTATTTTCGTTTAAATTCGCAACCACAATGAAGCGAATGTGTGCCAGTTGCGGATTACAAGCGAGTTCCAGCACCAAGTCGCAATGGTGGTCTGTAGGCAAGTGATTCCATTTTTCCTACAACATGGGTATTAAAATGCGTATCCATAATCATAAAAAAAAAAAAAAAGGGGAGAGAAAAATAATATATATATTATAGGGAGCCACCACCATATCTTGCGAGACAACATGCAGGAAAAAATTAAATGCGTCAGATGCGAAAGAAGAATGTGCAATGTGAGGCCGGCCATTTCCTGCACCGAGTGCAGGACTCGCATAAACGACCACGACGAAGAAGAAACGGAAAGTTTTGAGGCAGGGGTCTTACTAAACACAGACCAAACATACCCCATAATTGAGTTGGATGAAGTGAACTACCACAACGGTCAAGTTAGCTTCATAATTCGTTAAAGAAGAAAAAAAGAAGGGGGGAAGGAAATTGTGTATATATATATACGTGTAAATTTCCTTTTATATATATATACATTTATAATAAACACATATAACCCATATATATATGTCGAATCAATTACTTAACCCACAAAAAAAAAAAAAAAAAAAAATATATTTTATTATATATATAATATTACACGAGGGATTGCGCATTCGGAAGATAACCACCATATTTGCGGAAGATGACCACCATATTTGGGGAAGATCCCATAAATCATTGCACTAGACGGCCATATTAGTACGACGAAAAATGGCACGTCGAGCGGGCAACAAAGTGGCTCTCCGCATATTTAAGAAGAAGATGCGGAAATTAGCAGCGCAGGTAGTCAAATACATTCAAATATCTAAATTAGGTTTCATCACCACAAAATAATATAGGAAACGCCTGGTCCAAGCGCACAAGCGCAAGAAAATAACGAAAAACTGAAATGGAACCTGCAACCAATTGACATCCCGAACCCACCATGGGACACATATAAAAGGATTAAGAACAAGGAGGACCCGCGACGGAAATATTGGAAAATCCTGTGGCTGTTCGGTTCAGGGGCAGCATCGCCGCGGAATGATGAGGACCATTGCCGATGCTGTAAATGCATCATCCAGCGTTACCACAGCAAGCAGAATCTCTTGAGGACAAGAGACCAAAACAAGGAGGGAGGTGTAACGTCCCCAGTCCGCAAGGAAGATCATCCATGAAGATAAGTAGGGTGATTCTGACATATGTACTTTTATTTTTGATTATCGACCGCGAATTACCGACTGCACCATAAAAATTCGCGCGGTAATGGCTAAAAGTAGATCACGCGTGCAACATTGTTGAATTAGATCGCCGATCGATGGCGCGCACGTTAGTTAGAGAGAGATGCAAGATATACATCGAAAAGAAATTATTATAAATCATTATTTAAATATTTATATTATTATTTATTTGTTTATCATAAATCGAGATACATTTTTAGTTATTATTTTATGTATTATTTGCAATTAATTATTCTCTTGTTAAAGTACTTATATAATCCCGCCAATTTGCGTACACGAAAATTCATTAAACTACGATTTAGTGAGTTAGGTTGTAAAATCTTAGTCGATGATAAATCAAAGCGTATTTTTCTTAATCAAATTAATATATTTTCTTTACTAAATAAATTATAATAAAATAATACCAAAAATTATGTAAAAATACTACGCATTTAATATTAGGGTAAGCCAGCATGGCCTTGAAGAGTGAAAGGCAAATGGGCCGTTTTCGGAGTATAAAAAGGGCTAGCGAAAAGCCCATAGCGAGGCAGAACAATCTTTGAAGCAGTATATATCTAATCTCTTAGGAGAAGTATCAAGTGACTAATCGGAGCAGTTTCAGCTGGTAAGAGCCAACTAGATTCTTAGTTTTAACTGGACAGCGGGTATCAGCCATTTGGATACTTGATCGTTGGGTCGTTTAGTAGCCAGCTAACACGGGCTCCCCATTCAAACGGTCTTGTCTCCGAAACTCCGAAAGGAGAGTGCTATACTCAGCCCCAGAAGGGACTAAGACATCAAACAAGAGCTCTTCAGCCACTCGTACAGATTTATTATTTTTCGCCAGGTTACTAACTCGCCGTCGGATTCTTGGAGTTCGCTCTGGGTTGTTGAGTAGCCAGCTAACGCAGGCTCCCCATTTAAGCGATCAGGTCTCTGAAGCCCGTGTCTTTTGGGTGGCGTTTAAGTAACTCTGGTTAATAAAGTCGAGTCATTGAAATTTGCAACCCTGTTGGGCATATGTTGTTCATCTAACTCTTGCATCGTTGGGTCGTCTAGTAGCCAGCTAACACGGGCTCCCCAATTAAGCGATCAGGTTTTGGGTGTCAATTGTGCTCCGACTAAAAGGGCAATTGAACTACTAACTTTAGAGTCAAGCAAAGAGTAGCTGCTCATGTCCAACTGTTTTATATAGAGTTTCGAATCTCAATCTTATAGCGAAACCAAATATTGTTCTGTCACCAGTCGGGATCTAGATCCATTATAAACATTAAAATCATTATAAAACATTATTTCTTGCGTTTGCGTCAATCGAATAATTAACTAACTATACGTACCTCGTTCAAACCCGCGTTTGCATCATAATAGTCGATCAAAATACTTAATTAACGATACGTACCTTATCGAAAACCGCGTTTCTTGCGTTGCGTTATAATAAACAAGCAAATAAATAAGTAATAATACGTACCTAGCTGAATACCGCGTAACCAAGGTAGTTAGCTACCGATTTGCGTTTTCAATATTAATAATATAATACATTTTATATCTTTTCTATAAATAATTGTTAATTGTAATCCTATATTTTACCTTGAATTACTTGAATAAATCTAATTAATGAAAGGTATCAATCTGTAGATTTCACTCTTTAACCACACGCCACACGAACCCCACTTTTTATAGTATTAGTTATAATAAGAACGAGTCGCTCAATAGGCAAAAGCCGCTCTTTGCCTTACGTAGCGCTGTAAACTCCCGAGTCTAGCACCAGGGACGTTACAAAACTGTAAACAAAATAGTTCAATTCACATTTGATAAAGATTTCTTCCAATTAGTTCAAATCTCTAATGATAGGATCAAAACGATTTTAAAAGATCGCGAGTGCAGACTGCTATGTCAATATGGGAAGAACTTGTTGCTATCTGTTGACTGCTCGACATAAATACTAGAGTTAATGAGAAGGGAACACTGAGGGATAGATCTAATAGAAGATACGAAATCCAACCCTTTGCATCAATTTAGAATTAAGGGGACAGATCTATGCACTACTGTAAATTAAGTCAAAGATTTCCCTCTGTGTATGGATGTGCGTATCTGCCGACAGGACCTTACAACTCCTACTTGGGTTCTATTACAAAGAAGAAAGTTAAAAAACCATCGCTGAATATCAGTGTCAGTACAAGTTTCGCTAAATCTATGCAAAAATTGGTCTTGATAAAATCATGGGTAGGAGGTTCAAAGCAAAGAATTTAGAATTACTGGTGAACAAGTTGATACGCGAGAAAGGACCGCATCCTGACCCAGATGTAGAAGACCTAAACCCGACAGAATGGTGTGCTCTTAGCTGGGGTGGAAATGTTTTACACAGTTTTAAATGTATAATTGAGAAGAACTTAGCTATGGTCAATTATCTCGCAACCGTAGGGAGTCATATCATACAGTCTACTAACGATTTCGGAGATATAACATCAGGGGGTCGGGATTACACGATGCACTTCCAGTTGATATTGATTCTGAATGTAACTAGAGTAGTCAATCTAAAACAAATAGTACTTTCAAATTCTGTAAGCTATAATTCAATATTATGCTGCAATGATCATACCAAGGAAATAATAACTATTTCTATTCGACATAGAACAAAACATTATATTCAATGATAAGCTCTCAATCTTAACTACCCAACCTATGATATCTACCTGTCCATTATCGGCGACTGAATTAAAGAGATATTTGTCTTTTCACCTTGGAAAACTTTTCCGAAGAGCTATAGATATTTTTCTATAGTTCCACAAACCGAATAGATTAAATCTCACCCTTAAATACATCGGCTACTTATCTGCAGTAAGTGTGAATGATATGAGGTATATTTCCTTCCCAGATTTCATGTGTTAGGAGTTATGATGTTCAAATCTAAAACCTTGAGGTCGGCTATATACAACCCAACCACAGCATTGCTAAGGATATCTAAAACCAAAATAACCAAACTTCCACAATAAAGCAGTTTGTTCTGAAGGATTATTCTTTGTACTCTTAAGCGAAGTATTATATCACGGCATACATATTCTAGGAGCAATATTTTGTTCCATCACTCACATCTTGATACATCTGAAACAAGATCCATTTCCGAAGCCCCCTGCCGAGCAAGGCGAACAAATCAATGAGTCCAATCCGGATATTGCGGAATCATCAGCCAGGTCAATCAATCTCCAGAGACTCCGTGATTACTGTGCAGAATAAACATTGCCTAAGGTGACACGGTGAATAATCGTTATATTATACAACTATTATTATTATCATCCTGCTTAATTATGCTTGCCACAACTATAATATAACTATTCACGCTACAACTAATGTAGGTCCCGGAAATGAGGGGCAGCTGACGTGATTCTGAACAAGATTTCTGTTATGTCCCCGCCGATGTAACAGGTGGAATAACAATCGCAAGGAAAAATTGGGTCCTAGTCCCGATTTAAAGGAAATGCGAAGGAGATCAACTTGATTTACGCAGATTCAATATGTATAAAATTGTATATTTAGTGAACTGTCACTAGTGGAGTGCTTTACGAGAGTGTCGCCTCTTCGTACTGTCTTGATAAGGAAAACATCAGGGTTAGGAGTTCTGGCCTGAAGGGGAGAGAGATTTCTGGTAGGTAAGCAGGAAAGGATAGTTGGACTGTGGGAATGGAATTGTGCTGTTCTTGCATATTCTTATTATAACGTTACACTTATGCTATTTGATTATAATGAGACGATTACAACAATAATAGGAGTACTAATAATAATAATAATAATAATGACAATGACAATGACAATGACAATGACAATGACAATGACAATGACAATGACAATGACAATGACAATGACAATGACAATGACAATGACAATGACAATGACAATGATAATGATCATGATAATGATAATCATAATAATGATAATGATAATGATAATGATAATGATAATGATAATGATAATGATAATGATAATGATAATGATAATGATAATGATAATGATAATGATAATGATAATGATAATGATAATGATAATGATAATGATAATGATAATGATAATGATAATAATAATAATAATAATAATAATAATAATGATAATGATAATAATAGTAAGACTCAGCCGTTGTTTAGAAATAATCCTGCTTTATTGAAAATGAGTCCTCGTATCTAGATCGTTCCATCGATCGTAACTATTTGTAAAAATGATACACACCCCACAGTACCTGATGTCATAGCCGGTTCACTTCACTATCATTTTTCATTATCACTTTCCACTGTAATATTTTGTTATCCTTTTTTACAACATGCTAGAGGATTCATCGAGGAATAATTTTGAAGTCATTAATGTTATTAATTCATTATTTTGTACTTTTTTCACAAAATTACCAGTCGCGCTCATAAAAATTACTGAGTGCATCATAAAGCAATAGTTTGAGAGTTCAATTATCATACGTACATACTTGGCTGACCAGTCAATAACACATAGCTTCTAATTCGCGAAATAATACAATTATTAAATTATTATTAAATAAATCACAACATACGAAATTAATTAATAATTAATTAGAATAAATTATTAATAGTCGAAATTAACATATTCTTTTGTCAATTAATATCTTATTAAAGAATTGAAAAATGATAAAACATTACACGTAATATTGCAAATATCACGCGCTTCAACTCTAACTTTCCTAGAAACGGATGTAAAATATTGTTCAGTAATGCGAGAAAGATTAAATCGATTATCTCGTTACCGGTAATACCTAATGTCAACCGTCTGTTCGAACAATCTAGGCCAATTCAAGAACAATATTGTTGAATAAACTACACAGAGCTTGCTTCCACAATATTTATTTATTAACAAAAACTGTTTAAGACTATGCAAAAAAGACTAAACATTTCTCCATGAAAAACGACGGGACGCGCAACGAACCCGCTCGGAGAAGGAGACAGATGAAAATCGCAAAAGTGCTTTTGTTTGAAGATGGCAACTGTGCCGCATTTCAGTCCTCTTTGGAGCGCGAAATTCAAACAAATACGAAATAAAACATTTCAAAATACTGTCGATCCAACAAATATAAATACCGCACCGCTGAAGCGCGGCATTATTTTCCGTATAGCAAGCGAGAAGTCAAAATCTAGTAGCGATAAGCCAAAGTTTACCGTAGCGTCATTAAAGTCATTTGTGCACTTCATTATTTTGTGTGTGTGTGTTTTGAATAAACAGTGTTTCTTGAACTTCATCGTTCACCTCGTTATTTTGTGTTTTTTGTAACAAGCGGCTCTTTGTCAGCAACCGAAACAAATATATTTAGAATTAAATTCTTATTCAGTCACCATTTAGATTCCAACTCCCAACTTTGAGGATTATTTTCACCCCCTCAACATGAATGTCAGCAGATATAAAAAACTACGTGTCAAATAATTTTTGAAAAGCTACCACATATGTAAATTTGATTACAATCTGCGTATAACATCTTGGTAATGTCCCTCGTTTGTAAGAAAAAAATTGCAAAAGCCGTGGTTGAATAACCAACATAAAACTAATCGCCTGCCATTTGCAGAGAAAGATTCCGTAGATAACCTATTATGTAATTGGCCAGGGTAATAGAAGCCAATCGATCGTTCCGCCTATCCCCACCATGAACATTTCCAGCATGATATATCGGCAAATAAGAATAATAACGACAATAACAACTGCGTCGCGCAATTCGCATTATCCTATTCACTCTCGAGACGTTTACCGACTGTCGTTGTGTTTTTTTGACCACGGTATCCAACGAGCTGTCTCTAGTTGGCTGAGTGGTCAGTGGATCACTAATTCTCTCCTAACAAGGAGACGGAGCACAGGCGGGTTAGGACAAAAATCACGGAATGGTGATGAAATAAAAAAAAAAACACACAGTTGGCACGTTCACACAGTTATTTAATAAATGTTTGACACTCACGACGGACACTGGACGACAATAACGATATTAAAAAGGTTGGTTAACAAAACGAGATTTGATTCGGTTGAAAGTCTGGATGAAAATTGCGAATGCGTCGACTTCGCTCAAGGTTTACACGGACTAAGATTTTAAAGTTAAACGGTAATCAGAATTGTATTTTGATCCGGTCGATGGCGTGGCGGTAGGACTAATCCCGTGCGGGAGGGATTAACGCAGGTACGCAGCGTCGTAGCAAGGCTTAGACGTGCCTAGGTTATTATTTTTATTTCGGAACATACCGCCCGCCTCGGATCTTATGGATCCGACTAACCATCTTACAGCAAAATAGAACAAGAAAACATACAAAACTATCGTTAACGTAAATAAGGATGCCGCCCGCCATACGAAATATTTACAATCTTATAATCTACAATATACATATACAAACTTAAATCTAAGATGCCGCCCGCCATACGCATGGTTACAATATTATGGTATTTACAAAGGATTAGCGCACTGTCGATTTATCATGGGTGTTGATATCGACGGGTAGAAAACAAAGTTTCGTAATAGGTCGCCGATATTCACTTTGTGCCGTCTTCACGGTAACGACGCGAGTAATCCCGTCGGATCCGGGATGGCAATGCGTTATTCGTCCGAGTTCCCATTTGCAGGGAGGCGCGAGAGCGTTTCGAATTAAAACGATACGCCCAGGTTTCGCAAGGTCGGTTCTAGTACGCCATTTCGGTCGCTGCTGTAACGTGTGTAAATAATCCGTAGACCAAGCTTGCCAAAAGCTCTCGTTCATTTGTTTTATTAATTGCCATCGTGACAATCGTGTTTCGCGGACATCTAAGAACGTCGGTGATGGGATCGCATTCAGAGCGGAGCCGATGAGGAAGTGACCAGGTGTTAGTGAAGTGTAATCATCATAATTATCGGATACCGGAGCGATCGGACGTGAATTTAAACATGCTTCGACTTGGCACAGCAGTGTTGTGAATTCTTCAAATGTGAGTGTATGTGCACCTATAACACGTTTGAGGTGGTATTTCACGCTTCGAACTCCAGCTTCCCACAGCCCTCCGAAGTGAGGAGCGGAGGGAGGAATAAAATTCCAGGTGACATGCTCACTGACCAATCTATTACGGAAATCTGGATTACGTGTCGCGGCTTTAAACATTTGGTTCAGTTCCTTTTCAGCTCCTTGGAAATTAGTACCATTGTCGGAATATACAGTGGTTGGTATACCTCGACGGGAACAAAAACGCTCGAATGCAGCTAGGAATGCTGCGGTTGAATAATCGCTAACTAATTCTAGATGAATCGCGCGGGTAGTTAGGCATATAAATAACGCAATATATGCCTTTCTCGATTTGTGGCCGCGCCCGGAGGCTAAACGGACGAGGACAGGACCAGCGTAATCCACGCCACAGTGAAGGAATGCACGTTCGACTTTGTTTACTCGCGGAGAAGGAAGATTCCCCATTAGTTCGGTAGCGGTACTTGCACGTTCACGAGCACAAACCACGCATCGGTACAGTACAGAACGGATAAGTTGGCGAGCGCGGAGGAGCCAAAACTGTTGGCGTAGGACAGCAAGCGTGAGCTGGGATCCGCCATGAAGCGTGCGGAGATGTGTAAAATGGATAAGGAGCTTGACAAGCGGATGAGAACCAAGAACTATTGGATTTTTGGAATCTTCAGGTAATTTCGATTTATTTAATCGTCCGCCAACACGAATTAATCCGTCCGCGTCAATATATACATTCAGCGATACAAGCGCGCTGTTTCGAGGAAGCGGCTGGGTGTTTTGTAAACATTGCAATTCATTCAAGAATAGGCTACGCTGAATGTATTTCAACCAAAATAGACGGGCTTGTTGTATTTCATTCGGATTTAACACATCACTATCACCTTTATCATGAATGGAATCACGTGGGGTATTCGTCAGTTTTGGGAAAGAGGACAGTCGCCTTAATCTGTTAATAAATCGGAATATATATGCTGTGACTCTTAGTAATTTTGTCCAATTGGAATATCGGTCGGCAAGATCCCAGGTCGGTACGGGGGTTGCTATATTTACAGGGAGAGAACGCTCTTCCAGCGAAGTGGACGCGATCACGGACGTATCCTGCGGCCAGTCAGCCGACGAAAGTCTAAGCCACGACGGACCAGTCCACCAAATAGACTGGGAATCTAATTGATCGCAATCTAATCCTCGAGATGCACAATCCGCTGGGTTGTCATCGGTAGGCACGTGGTGCCATTTTACATTCGGTAAATTGGTTTGGATCTCGGCAACCCTATTAGCGACGAATGTTTTCCAACGGGATGGGTGTTGAGATACCCAGGCTAAAACTATTGTAGAGTCTGTCCAACAATAGCTAGTCACCGCTTGAAGTGCGAGCGTCGATTTGACAAACACAAGAAGACGAGATAACAACACAGCGGCGCATAATTCAAGTCGAGGAATACTTATAGATTTGAGCGGTGCAACTTTAGATTTTGCAGTTAAAAGCGATATTGTGACGTCTCCGGATAATGTTGTAATTTTTAAATAAACAACGGCAGCATAAGCAGAAGATGAGGCATCTGCAAAACCGTGTAATTCGCATGACTTCACGTACGACCCGTAATTTACCCATCGTGGCAGTGACAGTTGACGTAAACACGGGAGTTGTTTATAATACGAAGTCCATTCATCAAGGATCGCAATTGGAATGTTTACGTCCCAGTCACACTTGAGGAGCCACAAACGTTGCATGAAAATCTTTGCTTTAATAACCACAGGAGTGACCCAACCCAATGGATCAAAAAATTTTGCTATGGTGGACAAAATTGTGCGCTTCGTGTTAGGTACGGTTTCTTCAATACGGATATTGAACTGGAAAGAGTCGACATTAGGGTTCCACGAAACTCCTAGTACTTTTAAGTCAGGTTGCAGAGGTTTATTCGGTTGCAATGTTTTATTGCTGGTGACGCTGAGGTCATTTGGATTAATGTCGGATAATAGGGTAGGAGCGTTACTTGCCCATTTACGGAGGATGAATCCTGCACGATTCAGGAGCGAAATCAATTGATCTCGAGTTTGTCGAGCGAGGTCGACATCATCTGCACCAAAAACACAGTCATCAACATAAATTTGATTCTGTAAGACAGGCATTGCCAAGGGATAATGAAGTCCATCATCCTCTGCAAGCTGTCGAAGTACGCGGAGAGCGAGGTAAGGAGCGGGAGCAGTCCCATACGTAACCGTGCGAAGACTAAAGTGACGGAGAGGTTCTTGCGGAGATGCACGCCAAACTATGCGTTGGTAATCAATGTCGCGTTTGTCAACAAGGATTTGGCGGTACATTTTCTCAATGTCCGCGAGGAAAACGTAGCGATGTAATCGCCATTGCAATATGACTGCTGGCAAATCTAATTGTAGTTTTTGACCGGTAAACAGATGGTCATTGAGAGAGGTACCATTGGAGGTTTTGCTGGATGCGTTAAACACGACGCGAAGGCGTGTAGTAACGCTGGATTCCTTAATTACAGCGTGATGCGGAATATAAACAGTTTGATGGGAGACAGAGCTGGGTTCAGGAACTTCGACCATATGATTCAAGGTCTCATATTCGCGCATAAATTTTGCGTATTCGTGAGCTAGCTCAGGATTAGCTTGCAATCGTTTTTCTTGTCGGTACCACAAGAGTTTTGCAGTAGGAAGAGATGCGCCGATATCGATTGGAGGTCCCTGTACGAAAGGTAACCTAACACAGTACCGTCCTTCTTCGGTACGTGTGTGTGTTTGTTCAAAATGTTTTTCACATTCCTGTTCCGCAGGAGTTAACCGTGAAGACATCGGAATCTGTTCAAGCTCCCAAAACTGACGGAGTGCACCATCCAATGATTCGATAGGCGTACAGTGATGCATGGACAAACGAGAGGAAGGATTTTCACTGTTCGCAGGAAGAGGACCGGAAAGGATCCAGCCTAATACTGTATTTTGCGCAACTGGTTCGTTAGGAGCGCCTCTTCGAACGCCATCAATTAACATTAGTCCGTAAAGATCAGCGCCGATGATCATTTCAACGGGATCGGAAGAGAAGGGAGTGTCATCCGCGAGATCAAGACCGGTTAAGTGTTCGAGTTTGAAGTTGCCGTTAATTAGCGGCGGTAAATAAGTCGATAACTTGTTTACTATTAGCGCGGTCGTGGAATATGCTGGTCCTGCTCGTTTACATGGTGTTAGCCGGACCATCGTGGACGCTTTACACGTGGTTTCGTTATCACCTACGCCGGTAATGGAAATAGAAACGCGATCGCGCGGCGTTTTTAGACGTTGAGCTAAATTTTCGGTGATCAAGGACGCGACAGATCCTTGATCAAGGAGAACCCGAATTCGTTGAGTTCGACCGTTAGAAGAGTGTATATTGACTCTTGCGGTGGCTAATAGGACACGCGAAGGTACTGTTGTGGTTCGCGTAACGGACAAAGACGGTACATATGTTGATGTATTCGTTTCGTTATTGTTTGCGGAGACGGTTGAAACATCGTTCGCGAGGGGATTTGAAACGACGTTCGCGTTATTAAAATGTAACAATGTATGATGTCGCTTGTGACATTTCTGACACGAATAAATGCTCTTACAATCTCTCTGCTGATGTTGAGTACTAAGGCAGTTGATGCAACGCTTTCCCTTTTTAACGTAGTCAATGCGCTGGGATATCGTTTTTTCGCGAAAGACCGGACATTGGTTAAGGCCGTGATTCGTGCGACACAGTGGGCAATTTGGACTATTGGAATTTGTCGCATGCGATGGATAATGTTGCGCTGGTGTTTGTTTAACAGCCATCTTCCCGGTTGAGGACCCGGGTCTCGGAACGAGAATCGCTTCAAGAGATCGAATTCGCGTTTCAAGAAATGTATCTAGCTCAGCGAACCGGGGAAATTCGGTAGATGTTCCTAATTGCAGTTCCCAAGCACGACGGGAATTTCGGTCGAGGCAATTAACTATCAAACAAACTAAGATCTCGTTCCACTGGTCAACGGCGCAGCCTAACTTTTTTAACGCTTGAATGGCCATATTCGAACGGTCCCGGATTTCATTTAGCGCGGATTTTGACTCGACGTTAGTACTCGGTAGGTTTAGCAAAGCTTGGACATGCACTGTTATGAGCCGACGTTTATTTTCGTAACGGCGAACAAGGAGATTCCACGCGATTTGAAAATTAGTATCAGTTACAGCGAGATTACGAATGATATCGAGCGGTTCGTTATTGACGCAAGAAAACAAATATTGTAATTTTGATACTTCTGAGATCGCCTTGTTACCCACGATCATGGCTTGAAAGCGGTCGCGGAAACTTTCCCACTCGTCGAGGGCCCCGGAGAACGTAGGAAGATGCAGCTGCGGTAAACGGTCCACGGATGCTGCTTGCTGTTGGATGTTCTGGTCCGGTTCTGCCTTTCCAGCGGGACGCTCCAGCCTTAATTCCTCCTCGAGATGGTTAAGGACTTCCGCCATGAAATCGGAGGTGGATAGATATGCCTCATGGGTCAGCATAAACTGATGCGACAAGAAATACTCGTATTTCTTGTGATGATCGGGGGGTGGCGATCGCCACAATTTGACGATGAAGGCTTTGGGTTTCCTTGAACGCGTTCTCCAGTTTGGCAATACGGTTGCGCACCGTTGCAATTGTGTAGTTGTTCTTGCCAATCTTTTTAAAATTGTCTAGTGCGCGAAGGACGAAATACATCGCGTCTTGTTGTTGATTTATGAGACTTTCTATCTCACTCATGTTGAACACACACGACAGAGTTTGTTTATCACAAGTCGTCCGCAACGGTTGGCTTCGAGGTCGAAATCGTTTCTAACGGTAACTACTGGTTGCAGTTTTGAATTTTTCGCACTGATTTTTGCTCCGATCCGGCTCGAAGGACCAACGTTTTTTGACCACGGTATCCAACGAGCTGTCTCTAGTTGGCTGAGTGGTCAGTGGATCACTAATTCTCTCCTAACAAGGAGACGGAGCACAGGCGGGTTAGGACAAAAATCACGGAATGGTGATGAAATAAAAAAAAAACACACAGTTGGCACGTTCACACAGTTATTTAATAAATGTTTGACACTCACGACGGACACTGGACGACAATAACGATATTAAAAAGGTTGGTTAACAAAACGAGATTTGATTCGGTTGAAAGTCTGGATGAAAATTGCGAATGCGTCGACTTCGCTCAAGGTTTACACGGACTAAGATTTTAAAGTTAAACGGTAATCAGAATTGTATTTTGATCCGGTCGATGGCGTGGCGGTAGGACTAATCCCGTGCGGGAAGGATTAACGCAGGTACGCAGCGTCGTAGCAAGGCTTAGACGTGCCTAGGTTATTATTTTTATTTCGGAACACGTTGTTTTTGGCCTAATTGGTATGCGTGACTGTTTGTTCCTATCGCAGACAGTACGTGTGAGTCTACGCGTGCATTTTTCTACTTTGACGAACTGAAGACATAGCTCTTATAAACACTTGGGTGACCCTCTTTACGCACCAACTCCTGCGTTGCCATCGGTAATTGGGTTCGTGGCTCTTTCAAATAGCTGGATCAGACTTCTGCTCTACTCTGTTATGTATTACATAACAGTCAACAATTGCAGCTTGCTGAGAACATTAATCAAAAATACGATCGAAAAGCGTAATAAGTTACTAAAATGATAACAAAGATGCGTTGATTGCAATCGAGCTTATGTTGAATAAATATGTTAACTTTTGAAGGAATTATGTTTATGTAAATTCAAACGACGAAACCTGTGTAATGTATCTGGAACAGTAACCGGAAGAATTCAGATGTCAATAAAGAAGAAACTTTCTTTTAACATTTTCATTTCAATAGGATTATCGACCTCGAACATAAGAATTACCGATTGTGTCATAAATTTCGTGCGATAAACAATAGTTAGTTATAGATCAATTGTTACACGCATTTATGTTAAACTATATCTCAGATCGATGGCATCAGAATTAATGAATACGCCCGGGCGATTGCCAACATAATAGGACCTGAAAATATCAAATTTTCATCGAGGATACCTAACAGTAAAATTGACATATATTTGTATTGTGGCGGACTGCCGCGCGCGAGAACCTCCGCGCGCAAGAACATTCGCGCAGCGCGCGCGAGAACATTCGGAACGCAGCGCGCGCGAGAACATTCGCGACCAAGAACCTTCGCGAAAAACAAAAGAGTATATAAATCGGCCGGCTCTCGGGCCAAATCAATCAGTCGGTGACCAGTCTTCTCTCGCGAAACTCCGAAGCATTCTCAATCACTCTGCAAACCTTCGTGTATAGTCTAGTCCAATATTTCATAATTTATAATTACTAGTGTGTAAAGATAGTTAAGTATTTACATTAATAAATTAGTGGAATCCAACATCGCGTCATTATTCACGCAACCACTTCAGTATAGCAAACACTCACTCAAAGCACAAATCACCGATCCAGACCTGTCTCACATCCTAAGTTTTAGGAGGCAGGTTTATGTTGACCTTGAAGAAATCAAACGAATACCGAGCTCCTTCACAATGCATTGGATAACGACACTTACAGAATATTCTCAACAACAGGGAAACAAACATGTTTCAAATACCAACAAGAAACACCATCCCAAACACCAATACACATACAAACAAAAAGTTATTCCCACACAATTATCCTGTGGAATGTAAACGTGTTTTACGCGCATCTCGAACAGATTCTAATCATCATCAAACAACACAACCCAGATAACAAACTTCAAAAAGAACCATAATCCCTCACTAAAAAACTATAGTCTTCTTGCCAAAAACATGGAAAACACAAACTTCGCCAGCGGTGGAGTAGCTATCGCAATTTCAAATAAGTATTCAGCCACAGAAATTCCGCTAAACACAAACTTGGAAGCAATTGCAACAACCGTACATCTCCCGAACAAAATCAATGTCTGTAATGTCTACCTGGCAAATAGCCAACCCATTCATCCAAAAGACATCCAAAATCTAATAGAACAAGTTCCTCCACCTGCAATACTAACCGGAGACTTCAATAGTCACAACCCTTTATAGGGGTCATCCAGGATAGATGCCCGTGGGAAGATAATGGAGAAAATATTACAAGACTTAAATCTAATCCTAATAAACACAGGTCACCTCACACACTTTAATGAAAGTAACTATCTGTGACACAAAACTGGCCCAATACATAGAATGGAATGTGATAGTCAATCTCCATGACAGTGACCACTTCCCAACCAACGTAACCTATGAAAGCAACACCATATAACGTCAATCCTCGCAAACGCCTAAATGGAATTTGGATAAAATTTACTCGAAAGTATACAAAAATCAAATCAATAAATCCCTTGCTCCAATAAACAACCAAACAATCAACCTTATTAAAATAAATGGCGTGGTCAGGGACTTCGGACTAATTATCATCAACGCTGCAAAAGAGGCTTCTGGATCTAGCACAACCAAAAACCCAAAAACCCAAAAACCCATAAAAAACCTATAACCCCCTGGTGGAACAAATAGTGTGAAAATGCGTTAAGGAAGAATCATCACGCTTTCAATAGAGTCAAAAAGAATCCTTCCATTGAAAATCTAATCGAGTATAAGGTACACCGACCCAAATTTTGCAGGATAATTAAAGAAAGTAAAAAACAATCCTGAAAATTATACATGTCATCAATATCAAACCAGACCCCCGCCAAACAAGTATGGCAAAAAATCAAACAAATAAATGGAAACAACACATACTTCGGAAGTAAGTGGGTCCATATTTATTTAATGGTACACTAACTGGAAAACAATACAATAATTTTCTTCGTAATGAGTTACAAATCCTTTTAGAAGACATTCCAGTGGCCACCAGAGTGCGAATGTGGTTCCAGCATGATGGTGCTCCAGCTCACTATGGCCGCCGCGTTCGACAAACTTTAAATGAAATGTTTCCTAGACGGTGGATAGGTAGAGGAAGTCCGATACTTTTTCCACCAAGGTCGCCAGATTTAACACCTTTGGATTTTTACTTGTGGGGTTACATAAAAGCTAAAGTTTATGTGGAACAGCCAACAACAGCCGAAAATATGAAGGCTCGAATAATAAATGCTTGCAGGCAAATTACTAGGGAAACTTTAGAACAAGTTGAACTGTCATTTAGGGATAGAATCAGGTGCTGCATAAATGTTCAAGGTCGTACTTTTGAATTTAGAAGATAACAAACATTTTCTAGACGTGCAGTAAAGAAGAAAACTTCAAGCCATTGAAATGAACTTGAATAACATTTCAAGGTCAACATAATGTAGATCAATGGATTCGCCTTGAGGTAAGCTGTGTGTCTAGCGTGAAAGAAACTACGTTTCCACTTAAAAAAACAAAGGCCACCTTCAAATCTGGGAGACGTCTCCACCCAGAAAAAAACAGTGAACATAGTTGAATGTCCCCCTTCAGGTAGAGCATGTTTCGTTTAAACATTTTTTTCGACTAATGAATATTTTGCATGATAAACGCGTGAAAAGATTATAATGAGATACCCTTCATATTCGATGAAAAATATAACGAATTATACGCAAAAAGACCAAAATTACTAACACCACTATATGTCAGAATAAGAAAAAACTTCCCCTCAATTTCGGAGCAAAGAATAACCATTATATTAAGAAAACAGGACAAAATTCCCCCGTGGCGTATCAGAACACCAGAAATCGATACAAACCTAGATGAATGCAGTAAGAACTCTAGATCAAGCCTCGAACATCAGAACAACTTCTTAAGGGGTAACACCACTGTAGAGCCAGAAAAAGAGACCTAAATTTGACAATTTATTTTGGAAGTATGACAAGCGGAAAAGAATTTCTTTTCAGAGGGTTTATTTAACACATATTGAAATACGAAAAATAATTTTTTTTTGTCATTTTCGTTCAAAATGGGGGCGACAGAGCCCATCGGTGAAAACAGCTTTTGTAGAAACACCGCCACGGGAGGACGGATTTCTCGTCATGTGTGAGACTTGGAATAAAAAATAAAAAAAATTTATAATCTATATACAATTGGCCTGGGTTTTGGTATAGTAACTTTGATTACGAATCTCGAAGGACCGTTTCTCGATCCTTCTAGAGGCCGAGCTCCTCACGATTACTGAATCTGATTGGGGAATTTTTACCGCATTAGCCGCAATCTATCGCGTTTTCCTTTGTATTGCGCCCTCCCGCGGCTCGAGTTCGTGATCTCATAAATGCGGGAGCAGATCGTAAAATTGTATGTTGTATCGTATTGAAAAACCGCAGTTTGTCGCTCAAGTTCTCTCTCAAGACGGTCGCCATTACGGAATCATCTCGCGCGTAGTATTAAGTTGCGTTTGCGTTGCGTTTCGTTTCGTTCAATAAGTATTGAGGCCGGAAATCGCGAAAGGACCTAGAAAATTTAGCGTATAACGTTACCGAATTCAAGATCTAATCCAATACCGTGTATCGGCCTTCTGCCGAGTACGGGTCATTCCGATCTAATTCGATTTACCGGGTCGCGAGAGGTCACACTGTACTATTCATAGAAGTGCTACTCGTTCGCGGATCCGCGGAGGTGCCGCGAAGGTCAAACTCGCGTGCGGGCTCGTGCAGGGCCAGTAAAGTATCCACGGACGAGGCGGGGTCTCAGGGATTGAACGAACACGTACTTCCGCGGACCGCGCGTGGCATGCTATATACCTGTAAATCTCAAAACCACGCAATCTATACTGACTCCATGAGCGTAATTCGAGCCGTAGCAAACACTGCCAAAAATAACAAAAACGAAATTATCAGAAACTCCTTAATGCTATACACGGAACTTGTCTCTTCCAACAAGATGGTATATATTATATGGACCCCCTATTCCGCACCAGGGAATAATTGAGAAGCAGCCACTATGAAGACCGAACACCAGCCAACACCTATCCCTCATCAGGAAATCATTTACCATCAAAAAGTGAAAATCCAAGAAGAATGAAACAACATCTGGAACTCCAAACCAACCAAAATCCACAGAGTTATTTTATATTTCTTCCAAGACACTCCGCGAAATCACATGAACAGGAAGGAAAGAATAGTCCTCGTCCTCCTAAAGACTGGTCACTGCAGAATGACACTCGAGTTTCTTATAAAAAATACAGACCCACCCATGTGTTGTGAGACCCTGCTCACAGTGGACTACTTTCTGTACACTTGCTAAAAATATTGTATCCAACGATAGAAATTCGAAATTAATCCAAATACCGCCCTTACGTCAGAAGAACACATAACAAACACCATAGATTTCCTCAAACAAACTAATCTACTCCATAAGATATAAAATCAACATAGAAGCCGTCGCTAATGACCTCAAAGTCGATGCGACGTAAAACCCTCACATAAAAAAAAAGTTATTATAAAATATCATTTAAATATTAAAATTATAAGATATCAGTTTATTATAAATCAAAATGTATTTTTACTGATAATTTTATGTATTCTTCTTGATTAGTTAATGTCTTATTAAAGAACTTAAAATATCTCATAATTTGCGAAAACTGAAAATATTAAAACTACGATTTAACGAATTAAGTTATAAAAAACTAAGTAATGATAAATAAAATATATTTTTATTAACCAAATTAATACATTTCCGTTATTAAATAATATGTAATAAGAAGTAATGGTTTTTTATACATGTCTAAGCATAGAGAAAGCTCGGGATTTGGCGGGAAAATTCATGATTCTCAGTGTATAGAAGAGTGTGCGGCGAACGCTGTATAAAGCAGAGCAATCTTCGATCTAGTACGCACAACACCTTCTGAGAGAAAGTATAAGAAAGACTCTGACGTGCTCAGTACATTACACATTCGACTTTCTGATTCTCGGGACCTACTCTAACAAGGGACATTACCCAATCGACACACGCTGATTTTGATGCGCTTTGAGTATGATATAGAACACAAAAAAATATTTAACACGTATTTTTTTTTTTATCGGCAATCGTCCATGCCGAAGGGGTGAAAATAGCCCCCAAAGTTGGGGTTGCAAAACCTATTTTCTTGAATATCTCAGGAACTATTAGGCGTAGGTGTAAAATTCAAAATGGGATTTGTGTGGTTTTGAATGGCAAATTTTTCTATATAGCCATTTTTTTATAAATTTATTTGTTTAAAAAATATATTGAAAAATAATAAATTTTTGTAATATTTTTTGGTAAAATGTTGACCAATTTTTGTAAAAATTAGAATTTTTAAGTTCGCCGTCATAGTAGATATTATTATGTTGCAAATTATACACATATCTCGACTCTGCTGACCCCTATAGCTATGTCTACGTTCTATTTTGATATAATTTTTTGTAATATTGTTTAATTACGTTACACTATGCTTTGTTAATCGCTTCATGAGTAGAGGAAACCGGCATGGCAAATAAAAAGTACCGGGAATTCCCATCGTATAAGACGTAAGTGCGGTAAACGTGAGGAATGCTAGTGGTTTGTTGAAATCGGAGTGGTTGTTCCTTCAAAATTGGTCCATGCTTAGAAAGGTATGGTAGCTCTGAAAAGAGCTGATGTTATTAGTTCTAAAAAGAACTGATTTTGGTATCCTGAAGAAGGACTGGTTTTGTGATTTCAAAAAGTGCTGAAAAAAGTGCTTGAAAAGTTTTGATCATAAGGAAGTGATAGCTGAAACTAATAGAACACTCCAAATTTTTTGGGGTAGAAGAAGTGTGAAAGTAAATAAAAATAAATACTTTTTATATCCATGCAATTTTATACTAATTTATAATTGTCACAATAATGAAAACTCCCAAGGAAATGTATAAAACATAAATGCCGTCGACAACACGAACATTTCAGTACCACAAGTTCCGCGCAATCTGAACAATTCATGGATTCGAGTTGATTGAAACAATAATGTACTGGGTTTTCAAAATGTTCTGGTCTGCTATCCGTGTATCCACATCGAAACCAGGCATATTTAAATAACTCTCTATATCTGGGTGCAGATAACTGATTATGTATTAATGATTGCATTTTTATAATTGTATCACGCGTATGCAAATTAATTTGTACATCTAATATGATTACTAGATCCGAAAGTTTCCGAGCAAAATTTAATTTTATAAATTACTGATTCTGCAGATTCCGCAAGATGTTTCACAACTTTTGAAACAGAAATCAACGGGATGATCAAATTCCAACGGTTTTTCTTTTATATACCCACTTTTGTACCATGAGTATTTAATGAGGTTATTTGCAACGTGTGTGCAGTAGGGTGGTCCTTAGCTATAGAGCTCGATTTTTTTTTCGATTTCTTTATGGTCTCACCCCCTAAAATTTGTACACTTGGTGAAAAAATGATAATATCAAAATTTCAGCATGGTTGGATAACAGGAACCCGTGCCGCAATCGAATTGAAGTTTTGAAATTTGCACGATTTCAGATTATCGTCCGATATGTTGGTGGCCTTTTATTTTAAAAGTATCAGTGAATATTTTTTAATGAAAATATAATTTTTCACACGTGTAATACTAGCATTTGCATTTAGCTGTCAACAATATGCACAAACTTATTAAATTTTAGCGTTAAACTTGACATGTAACGTAGCGTTTGATCCACCGGATAATGTGACTGTTAGGTAACTGGGAGCTGTATACAATTTGTGCAAAAGTTGATAAATTTTCTAAAAATCCTGATTGTATTATAAATGAATTTCTTTTAAAATCGTTATAAACAAAATATTCTTTATTAAAATTTAAGTTATATCTTATATAATGAATAAATTAGCCTATTATTAAATTGTACGTAGTTTTTAATGCATATTCTGTGTTAATGTAGATTTGCGTACATCGGGATAAAGGCTTTTATAACTCTCAATTACTTGTAAAATGTATTGTGTTTCTTCTTCATTTTTGGTCAGTAGATTATTATATTCAGATATAAGTTTATAAGACTAATGCTTTAAGGTCTGTAACGGGCATTGAATTAAAATCTTCTATCGCATCGCGTAAGTTTTTTACTCGGTTGATAAAATTGAGAATGTGTTCGTTGGCACCCATGTACATATATATTCGCGATTTCACCACGATAATGATCGACAGTTGTGTTCGGACCGAAGACTTCTTTTAATCTATTATAGGTTTAATATGAGTTTAGTATATTTGAATGGTTGAACAATGGTGTTTGGTACAACACGTCGTATTAGTTATCGCAAACGTCTATCCGTCTTCGCGTCTCGCAGGCTTCTCCCAGGGCACGTGTGCAGGATTGCACGCGTCCGAGAAACAAAAAACTAACGATGCGTCGAACATTCGACATCTCGAATGTTCGACGCCTCGAATCATCGGAAATTCCGTCGCACATCGCAAAATACATCATACATTAACGGCGTCACGAAATATATTCCCTACATTCGGTCATCCTGCAGTTCATCCGTCCCGGATGTATCTTTATAGTTACACCATGGTTTAATATATTCCGCACAAGTCGATGTTGTCTTTGGACCTTCTCCTAATCCTATTTTTTCTATATCATAGGTATTATCTGATTTAACCTTTGTGACACGATACGGTCCTAAAAATGTTGCACGTAATTTACGACCTGGCCCCATCTGGGTACGCTTTATCGTAATAATGTCGTCTACTTCATATTGATGTGCCTTTTTTCTTTTTCGGTTATACGCTTTCCGATTTTCTTCTTGAATTTTACAAATTTGTGTTTTAGCTTTCTCGCGCAGTTCGTCACGGTTTTCTTCAAATTGGATTAGTAATTCGTTTTCGATTAGTTCTTTCAGGAGTAAATCGTCTTTATCACGCATTTTTACACCAAATAGCAGTTCAAATGGGGTCATTCCGATACTACGTTGGAATGTTGAATTGAAAATTCTTTGTAACTCATCGGTATATTTGTACCATTTACTCGGATCCTCTAAAGCTAATTTTAAATACATCTTAGTCATAGTTCCAGCTCATCTAGCCTCCTGTAAACTGTTACTCATTCTGTCCCTTGTACCCTGATCATCCGTTGTCCAGTGATTATCCACTCCTACCCTTATATATTGTACTTGTAAGCAAAAACTTAGGTCAGATTTCTGTAGTCAGTACGAGCGTGCGGTTCTTGCCGTTTGACAAATATATTTATAAGTTTCAAAGTGTTGCTTTTCATTCCAAAACCCGGAATTCAACAGTTCTTTACCTAATAGTTTTTTACCTAATGCACAGAAATTTACAGCGCTCGTGAGGTAAAGAGCGGCATTTACCTACTAAACGACTCGAATCTATAATAACTAAATCTAAAGAATGTGGGATTCGTGTGGTGTGCGGTTAAGGAGTGAAATCCACAGGTCAATACCTTTCAATAAGCAGGCTTATTCAATAAAATAATGATGATTAACAATTAACAAAAATAAGAAAATAAGAAAAGTATATGCAATATAAATTAATAAAATGAACGATTAGATCAGAGAACTAAATAGATATCGTCGTATAATGAACAGAAAACTCTATAAATTAAATATTACGCTATTTGTAAGTATATGAAGAATTTAACAGAACGCAATTTCAAGTTAATTATCTCGAAGTCCTATATTTTAATTTACAGTCAAGGCTAACTCGACGACGCTTTTACAATATTAATGAGACTCAAAATTCTAAGTGTCAATAATTTGTAAAATCTAACAAAATTAATACGTTTCTAGCTCTACGATGAATCCTAACTAAGTTTGATTCTTTTTCGAGGCTAACTACGCTTTTGCAAAATTAACAATATCAATACTTTTAAAGTCTAGCGTTACGCGGAATCCTACCTAAGTGTGATTCTCTTTTAAGCTTGTCTAGATTCGCCTTTACAATAGTTACGAGATAAATACTTTCAATCGATTTTCTAACGCGGTGTAGTCGACTACGTGAAATTCGCTACGCAAGATTCGATAGTGACAGAACAATATTCTTTAATTGATTCAAAATCCTAAGATTGACTCGATTCAAAACTCTAAAGTTTGTGAGAAAAATATATGTTTCGTCGGAACAGTTACTCTTTTTAATTTTGACTCGACAGAGTTGCAGCGCGTTACAATGGGCGGGACACGGAACGGCCGCTTTAACGCGGAGTACCACTGTCCTTTTTCCGTCTCCCGTGCAGCTATTTTGCTTCTAGCATCGTAACAACAACGACGTTGCAACTTTGTTTGCGTGCTTTTTAAAGGTGAAAATCTGCTCTATCGCGTGCTATAGTTCTATTTTCTACTAGACCCTTACTTTTTAAGATAAATTGAATAATATACGTAAAAATTGGTGCAAAATCCGTGTCTCTCGGCGTTCAATGATTGTTTAAACATGTTTAAATATTCAGAATGCATAAAAACCAGATATCGTGGTATTCAGGAAAGTCTATAGAATCCTATGATACAAACAGAATCTTAGTATCTTTTATAGTTACCTCACAAAATTGGTTCAAATTTTAAAAATGTCTTTTGTTTTCAAACTCAAATTGCTCAAAAACTATACGTGCTGGAGAAAAACGTGTTGCAGATTCGTAATCAGCACGAAAAAAACTATAAGAATCACTGAACGAAAATAGAAAAGTTAAAAAAAAGTTAAAATTTGTTGGACAGTGTAATTATTTAATAACTTTCATATATAATATCATTGTTAATGAATATATATTGTGACGTACTGGTCCGGGAAACGAAGAATCAGTTCCATGCAGGGGAGGGCGACCAGGGAAAGTGGCCCTCCAATTACCCACGTACACAACCACGGACGATTTTATTTCCGGGCGCCAGTGCGAAGGCACTCGTCGAGAATTAGACGACCCGCGAGTATTATTGAAAGAGTAATCTTTAATCGAGGCCGAAATGAGCCAATCTAACGAAACCAAAAAGAGCCCCACGCGGTACAAATTACGGCCGGGAAGAAGATCCGCACTCACCAAACGCGAAGGGGGTTTCGCGGCGCTGGGCTCACAATACAAAAGGGAAAGGAGCGCAATGGTAAAACAAACGCGGACGCACGCACGGGAACAAACCCTCTCTGTGGTGTGGACAAGAGGGGGGCGCTGGTCCTAAATCCGAAATATAATAGAAGAGAACGCGAACGCAAATTAGCAACGGTACCGGTACGGAACAACGCGGCGCGTAGGCGCGGAAAAATCGACGCAAACGGTACACGGCCTCTCGGATCCTCGTCCCCGAGGCTGGTGGTCCCTCCACAGGGTACCACCCTCACATACACACGCACACACACTCACAAAAAGAACCGGCGTAAATCGCCGGGACGCAGAATCCTACCTTCTCTCTGGTCCTTTGCGGGCGGGCGATTGCCAATTGGGACAGTGGTCGACTGGCGCACGTCGGCACACGCTCACACGAGAACACATGATATAAAACTCATTATACCCCAGTACTATACGAACGAATTTTTGCACCGTAGTGTATTCTACATGCAGTATTTGTAAAGTGCAGCCATTACGTGGAAGAATTTAAGGAAACGAAATTACGAGAATATTTGATTCCTATTTATTTATGTACCTAGGTACGTTTATGTTTTCGTTTACGCTATGCTTTCTTGTCATTTGTCAGCTTCTAATCGTACGGTTACATGAAATATACGTAATTTTGAAATGTTTTCATTGTTGTGACTCCGTGTACTGACATTACGTTTACGACATTGTAGTATATGAATGTTCCGTCTCGTTGTAAAAAATGTTTTTTCTTGTATGACCGATCAGAATAACGATGGTTCGGAAGGAAAATTATTCAGAAGTGATCTTGCGTGAATCATTTCTAAAGAAGTTTTATTGATTTCCGTCGTAATGCGAACCTGACGAACTCACGAACCTTTGTTCTTTTTCTTCTAATGACTCGACGCTAACTGCTCCAGATTTGAAGCGATTTGAATAAAATACAGATACAGAATAGGTACAGTTTTAGTCGCTCCTAGGTCGAGGCATAACCGTTATATTACATGTATGTGACGCGAAGCAAGTAGTGGAACGACAATATTGTCAAATTCGTTCGATGACGAGTCGCTAACAATTGCCTCGATATTTTATGATAAATATATGAAATTGAACAATGAAGTTGATACAGAAGTTTGTTTGGTTTTATTAATATCTGAAGTCAATTATATTTCCAGAGAAAGAAACAAATAATTATTCAATTACGTATTGCTGTGTATTATTTACAATTTTCTTCCAAAGTTTGAAAAATTGTTTGACGACATAATGCATTTGTCAAACTTTGAAGCCCCTCGTTGATATCAAGAAAAATTTCTTAAAATTCATTACCAGAACCACAGAGTAAATAACAGCATATTAAAGTTAATTTCAACACGTATGAAGAATTTGCATAAGTTGTCCAACTTACTGCTGCTTTAAAAAATCGTTTCTGTACACAGACACAAACTCATGCATCAATTTGATGCTTTCCTTCTGTTAAGGAACATTGATAATTATTTATGTTGATTCACCAAGAGCTGAAATTAAATTTTGCGATCAAAGTTGAGTATTAGAAAATCATTGACGATTTTAGGAGGCATTAATTTCACCATAAATATCAACTTATATTTAAACTGTGAACAATTCTTTATCTTCATCCTTGCAATACTATTCAACTTCAAGTACTTCACATATGTGGGATTGGAATAAATCAAGACATGTTTAAAATAATTTTAATTTAATAGAAATCTATAGTTTGGCTCTTTCTCGCTAACTCTATAACACTTATTCGCTCTTTCTCGCCGACTCTCATTCTCGCAAAAGACTGTTCTGTCCTCATGCATCCTTCCTAAATATACAAATCACTCACGCACATTGTCACATACACAGATATTGAGGTTATCGTTCCTAATATTTCGCTTTGTCACAGACGCTGACAATGCGGATTCCCTAAACGTAAGAAATCAGCATATTAAGATTATACAGGGTGTCCTATAGAGCGAACGCGCAGCGGCGCGAACACTAATGAATATACAGTATTCTCTCCGTAAATGTGAAAAAGATCTCTACCGTAAGTGTTAAAATTTTATCCCCACTGCTGGGGGGATCCCCCTCGGAATCAGTCAAGCGTTAAACATGATCGGTCGCCGAAACGACGAGGATCGAATATTGGTGAGACACATACTAATGCAAGCAAAGGAAAAGATTGCAGCTTTCTTATTTCTTATTATTTTTTTATAAAACTTTTACTGTCGTATTGGTCTAGTTTTCCTAATTAAAATGACACCAAACATGATATAATTACGCTAACAATTGCGTGTATAACGAGTGATTAAAGTTTTTAACGTAAAAGAGGACGGCGAATGGAAAAGAAGGAGAGGCAGAAGGTTGAAGCGTTCGGCAAACATGAAAGTCTCATGCGTGTTCTGTCTTTTAAATTCAAAAATTAAAATTCTTTATTTTTGGTTTTTCGTCAATGGCACTTTTACCATCGTATTTGTCTCGTTTTTCTGATTAAAATGACACCAAACACGATATAGTTACGATCATAATTACTTGTGTAACAAACAATAAAAGTTACGGACTATCACACTTACGGCGTTGATTGTTTTAAAAAAACTTTATGTCTCACACCCGCTATGTTACAATATTATCGATTTCTTTGGAGCGCGTCACACGTGGTTTTCACGCGTAACAATTAAAGAATTTAAAAATTATAAAACACTACACGTAATATTTTAAATAGCTTCAACGCTTAGCCTAGGCCTCTGCATGATACATGCGCAATAGGGTGGACCTTAGCTATAGAGCTCAACATTTTTTTCGACTTTTCATGATCGCATCCCTTAAAATTTTAACACTTGGTAACGAAATGATAATAGCTAAGTTTCAGCATGATTGGATAATAGGAACCCGCGCCGTAATGGAGTTCAAGTTTTCAAATTTGCACGATTTCAGCTTAACACCGGATGTGCTTGCAGCCATTTATTTTGAAAGTATCAATGAATATTTTGTAATAAAAATACTAGCATATACGCTACAATAGTCTCTTTATTGAATGTTCTGTATTCACATATCTTAGGGCCTAAATCATTTTCCTTTTTGTGTTTATTGTGGTTATTTGGATAAAGAAGGACAGTTTACTGAAGAATAAATGTTTAATATATGTATATTGGAAAATTCAATGAACAAAAATACTGGCACGCTCCTATGTTTCTATTCACTAGCTTGCAACCAACTAATCGACATACATATAAGAACAATAAGATTCGTCACCCATAACCACTCACAACATTTACAGACTACGTCAACACCCATGACGTGTGTTGATTTTTCTCCAACAGTGTCCAACGGCATTATTTCATCCAAAAAGGATAATGCCACGTTCTCTAGTACAATGTACCATAAATGGCCGGAAGATTTGCGTATTGCTATTCTTGTAATATTATTATCAATTGTAGAATACGATGATAAATTTTGTAGGAATTAGAGATCTTGTAATGATGCTTTTACGGTAATTGGTGCATTAACTCGGGCATGAATGTATAAATTAGCTGAAAAAGTACATATATCACTAATCCCTACTATTTCGCTACTGTCCGATAAAAATTCTTGGCGGAATAAATACATTTTTAGCACGTAAATTGCCTTAGCCATCCATCTAGTATGATAAAAAACTCCAGGAATACGAAAAGTATTTCCTCGTGGTAGAAAGCCACAAAGAAAAATTATCACTAACTCCAAAAGTTCTTTATAGCCATCTCGTGACTGCTTTTGTTCTAAATAGTGAAAGCAGAAGTTCACTTTCTCTTGTATATTCTGGAGCTTTCCACTATAGGAAGGCCAAGAATATTCAATAAATAAACGAATATTTTATGAAATGAGCTCTTTATTTGCTGGTGGATTCGGCAAGACCAACTCATTGAACAAAAACGTCGTTGGAAACCAAAACATTGTCTCGTCGGCACGGCAATTAAACAGATGCACTCGCTCTCGGTACAATGTACCCGGTGTACCCGCTTACACCACGAACATAACCATCTCCTATACTTGATTTAAAATTTAATACAATATTAATGTTAGATCAAGCTTTCTCGAATTTTTTAAAACGGAGTATTTCACGACCGGCTGATTTGTTAAGTTTTTTCTCCACCACATTCCTTAAAATTATTTCATAAATATGATGACAGAAAGAAAGACATAATAAATCTCTAACAGGGTACAAGCTCCTTGCGGTCGTCGTGTATTTGAAGATATAGTGTGAAAGCAGAAAATTAGCATTCACGACCTACTTGAAGCATCCTAACGGAGAAGCTCTCTCTCGCTCTCTTTGTCCGAGGTAACGCACCGGAAGATCTCTTTTAGTGCGTTCTCGAAGGATTGGGAGACATTGCGGCCCCGCAACCAGGTCCCTGTTAAAATACATCAAATTAATTGGTCCCTGTCGACGTCGCGGTTGATTAGTGCAAGCTGATTGCATGCGAATTCTGGTGATCGCTCGACTCTCGTACCTGAGAATAAAATAGACCAGCGATAATACCGTAAGCAGATGAAGCTGTATTAGAGTAATCCCGTGTGCGTGTCTTATTACTCGTTTAATTTGTACGTGTCGCCGTCAAGGTGTGTGAGTGAGTGTTACTACCGTGAAGTGTAAATAATTGTGGAATTAAAAACATGGTGAAAATCCATTACGGAATGATTAATTTAACCCGCATCCCAGCGTCCATCTCCTCAGTACCGAACACTTTGCAGTTATCATTACCTCATCAAATGTCAAAATTTCAGCAGGTACTACGAAGGGAAATTGGAAATGGAAAAATAAGAGTCACCCTAGTGCGTAATCGCTGGAAAAGGACATAAAATATATTTCGAATTAAATAATTATTAAATTGTCATTTTAATATTAATATAATTAAATATTAATCAAAGTATTTAGATAATCGACAAACAGAATGCAACGGATACCACGAGCCGCGAAGCGTTGGTGGGGGGCAGACCTGCATGAGGTGCGAAGAATGCGGAAAGAGTAGTTCTTGCGATTAAGACAAGCGAGCGATACGAATAGAGAGCGTGTAATCAATTATTGTTGTAATCACTTTATCACTTTTTTATTTCATTCATTAATTTCATTGGTAATAAAACGTTGAAATCATTATAAATTTGCAACAACTATAAATTTCCGATATTTGCATTTCATATCGTAATGTATTTCATTTCTATTAATTTTATTAATACACAAGTCAAACCAATTAAGGGAACAGAAGAATCCATGAAATTTTTAGGTCATATTGAAATTGCTCTGCCTCCGCTAAAAATCATTGTAGGAAACACCTAAAATAGTCATTTTAAAACTTCAGGTCTCTAGTTGTCAACGCTTTATCTCTAAATTTCTTGTTACCCTTTTTCCCTAATGAAACAAGTGAAAAATTGCGATGGAAAGAATTTAAAAAATTCTATAATTAGCACTTCGATGCGGTTCGTTCCGATAATTGGTTACAGAGTTTCGAGCTGCCAAAGCCAAAATGACTCTTTTTTCTTTGATAGTCATTATCTCATGAACCCATCATCAAACAAAAATTGTAAGGACGGTTCTGGAAGGCTAAAAGTATACCATCAAAGATAGGGAAATCAGTTTCGTATTAAATATTTTTCATTGATGTTTAATATTGATTAAAATTAATACTGATGTTTGATATTGAGATTAAACCTAGGATTTCTTTTTAAGTTCATAATGTCCACAAAAAGCTTGCGAAGTTGTAAATTGCTCTGATTTTTTATTCCTTATGGCCCGAGTGATCAAACTTTGAATTGTGTGTGAACAAATTAAATGAACGTCATTATTGTTTCTAACCACGACTAATTCATTTATTGGGTAAACAAAATTTGTTTCTCAACATTTACTGGTACTATTGCTGAATTTGTAAAAAAAAGATTTGGTTTGAAAAAAAAATATAAACAAATTTCTGGCGATCCACTATCGGCATTAGAGTTACCTAAAGCGTATTCACAAGCACAAAAAGAAACGTAAATCCAACCATGCAGCTTCTATGTATTAGTTTGCAGAAACATTAAAACAGAATTTTTCGAAAATCTTTCCATCGCGATTTTTCATTTGTTTCATTATCGAAAACTAGAGACCTGAAGATGAAAAATGACAATTCTAGTTGTTCCCTATGATGATTTTTAGCGGAGGCAGAGCAATATCAATAGGACTTGAAAATTTCAGGAATTTTTCTGTTCCCTTAATTCTTTTAACTAGTGTATTTACGTTATTGTGTTTATTGTGTTTAGCGCTAATTCCATTTAAGATGTGTTGCTGTAATACTTTATGTTCGCCGGCGTAAATCATATATTTATGTGCATTTATATGTATAATATTTATAGCTTGTAACTGCAATGCCCGCTTTTTATCCTTTTACTGCTCCTCACTTCCAATGTGCATCTACTTCATCGTGGTCACCTAATTTAATGACTTTCAATTATAAAAAGAATAGTAATAATCTTACTAGATTAATAGCTAATATTTTTAATAAGTTTGATAATTGATGTTATGTTACTTCCTATGAATAGGCGGTAGATTTGCGCGCGTTCATTGGTTAAAGGGAAGGCATCCGCGCTCCAATGACAATGTTTCCTGTAACCGACCGTATTTTTCAAAATTACCGACTTGCATGATGCACTCTTTTCCTTCATTTCCTCCACTTCTAGTTTTAATTTAATTTAATTAATAATTAATTTAGTTTAATTCATTTAATTGATTTAACTGAATGATTACTCGCGCACTTTATCCACAGAGTATACTCTGTGTCTTTTTTCTATACTCTGTGCTTTATCCATGTATCTACCCCTTCCTTTCTTGATTCGTGCCAGAATCTCGTTGGTGTATATTTTGTCCACAACTTCCCTTCTTTGAGACAGATGGAGCTGCATCTTTCCGAATTTTCACCATGTCAAATCCTTTCAGGGTTCTTGCTCTTCAATGGATTGTTTCTATTTACCTTTTTTGTTATGTCGCATACATTCATTGTCAGTAGGTTATTTCGATCTTTTAATTCTGTTCTAGGTCCCCATTTCTATTCAATTTCTGCAAATGTCCCATTGAAGATGAGTGGCATAATATCTCCTCAAAAATCACCTGCGCACGCTATACATGGTTATGTACAGGTATGTACATATGTTTTAGGTTAAGCTTATTAAATTAACCGTTTGAAATTATTTTTTAAATTTGCCTCTCATGGCATTTGTAATAACAATTATTATCGTGGCTCGTTTTCCCATAAGTATTTCCTCGCTATTTGTACACATGTATTAGCTGAATTAAATTGTAATTTAGACTTGCAGTTCTTTCTTTATTCTTACAATACCTTTGTCCTTGACTATTTAAGTATCTGATGCTTATCATGACAGTAATATAGTTATTGCTGCTATTGATCGTAATCTAAGCCTTCTTGTTTTCAGATTACTATGAGAAGAGTAATATGTTTTGTCAAAGAAAAAAATGAAGAGGATACAGAAAATGACAGAAGGAATTTCAAAATTTAAACGGTGAGCTGACCATGGTCTTCTAATGTACCACTCCTACTATTGATGCGTAATGTTAGAAATTACAATAAGACATACTTTCCATTATAATATACTATTCATAATAGCATCTCTTTAATACAACGCTAATATCATTTGCAGATGTTCGCGCAACTGTCTTCGCTGTGTTGCTGAATGTTCCCTGAAATGCTTAACCATTATATGATGCGAAAACATATGTTCTCCATATTCAATACTGTAGAAAGTGCAAGCTAGCAATGTTGACAGTGTTATGTCTTTTAGCAGAATTGCAGATGCATTCCTAACATCATACTTTGATGCTTGGCACGATCACTTCCCTTAGCGTAGTGTGAAAGGAGAAACGCTGCTTACTGCTGTAAGTATTTAAATGACATAATGAAATGTAGGTTTACTAATAATGAAAACAGTTTGTTCTAGCCATTATTACCTAACCTCTCAACACAAGTAATATTGGAAAAGATACTGCTATTGCACGAAGGAGAAGAAGAGACACCTTGAGGACCTTTGAGAAGTTTTATTGTTTTAGTGCTTTAATGATACAGTAGACAACATATTTAGTTGAATGATTCTTAAGGTGGCCTTTAGCTCTAGAGCTCGATTTTTTTTCTTCGACTTTTCATGGCCTCACCCCCCTTAAATTTTGACACTTGGTGAAGAAATAATAATGTCAAAGATTCAGCCTGATTAGATGACAGGAACCCGTGCCGCAATCGTGTTAAAGTTTCCAAATTTGCACAATTTCATGTTAACATCCAATATCTTTGTAGCCTTTTATTTCAAGTATATCGGTGAATATTTTGTCATAAAGATATAATTTTTTATACGTGTAATACTACCATTTGCATTCGGCTTTTTACAATATATACAAAATTATTATATTTTAACGTTAAACTTGATATGTAACGTAGCATTTGAAGTACTGGAGAATGTGACTGCTGGGAACTGGGAGCTGTATACAACTTGTTCAAAAGTTGATAAATTCTCCAATAGTCTTGATTGTATTAGCACTTATAAATGATTTTTTTAATAGTTTTAAGAAAAATATTCTTTATTTTAGGTTATATCTTATATAACAAATAAATTATTAAATTGTACGTAGTTTATATACATGTATTCTTTGTTAAAGCAGATTTGCACGCATTAGGATATAGGCTTTTATAATTCTCAATTATTTGTAAAATGCATTGTGTTTCTTCCTCATTATTGATCAACAAACTATTACATTCAGATATAAGTTTTACAATACATTTTACAAATAATTGAGAATTATAATAGCCTTTATACTGATGCATGCAAATCTACATTAACAAACAATATACAGGGTGTCCCGCGACAGGTGTAAGTCCCTGAAAGGGGTTGTAGAGGACGTCATTCTGAACAAGATTTTCCTTTGCAAAAATGGGGTTTGAAGCTTCGTTTTCGAATTATTAAGAAAAAACACGAACCAATCAGAGCGCAGGGATTACGCGCGCCCAGAAGCGAGAGCGACAGCTTCGAGCCTGGCTGCTGAGCGCGAGCGCGATCAAGTGCCTTTGCCTCGGAATAGTCTATCGTCTAACGAGAAGTCTTTACATCGAAACTCAGTTAAATAATCAACAGAATTATTGAAAGTAGTGTTCATTTACTCATTCCTTATGAAGAAGGCACGGAATTAGTTATGTGTAATTAGTAGAAACTGAGAAAATTAAATTTCTGTAATTTTAAATTTACACAAAACTTATTAACCATTAAAATAAGACTCACCAACTGTTTGAATATAATCTTGTTTGATTGAAAATGGATCCTCGTAACTAGATCGTTCCATTTATCCTAACTATTCGTATAAATAATACGCAACACACAATAGCTGATATCACAGCCGGTTCACTTCACTATTATTTTTTATTATAACTGTTCACTGCAATATTTTGTTGTCACTTTTCACTAATTTCCTAATGTAATAACAATGGATGAACAAGCGAAGACGCGTGAACGATTATCCGAAAATAACTTAAGTGATTTTTTCTCTTTAACGTTTCGCTTCGAACGTTCTGTCCTAAACTGCCGATCGTGACTCCAAATGTGCCGAGTTTGAAGAAAGTGAGAATTCTGGACATGGTTTTCGGCCGTTCGGACTGTCCAGGTAAGGAATCATAAAACAATTAAACGGTTCCGTTTTGCTCGCTCGACAGTCGCTTCATAGGCGTCCGCGAAAAACCTTGTCCCTTTCCCTTTCTAAAAGGCAAAAACGGTTTTCGCCTTTTTATAAAGAAAGGCATACTCTCACTTTCCTTCGAATGTCAAACGTCCTTATTGCAAGGGACTGTTGTCTAAATTTCCAGTCGAAAATGTTCATCGCGTTGCGCTCGGCAGTTTAGGACAGATTGTCGGGTGTTCAACATCAAAGAGAAAATAAAAAGTCGCTAAAATTATTTATGAATTATCATTCAGGCGATTTCATTCGCGTTCTCTATCTGTGATTATTTGATTAGGAAATTAGTGAACAGTGGTAGCAGAATGTTACAGTTAAAAATACCAATTAGAAGTGACAGTGAAGTGAAATGAGTTCACTGACTAGGTTGTGACATTAGATATTGTGCAGTGTGTATTTTTACAAAAAGTTAGGATCGATGAAGTGATAGAAACACAATTTTACTGGAACAGGATTATTTTTAAACAATAGGTGAGTCTGATTCAAATTTGCTTATCGCGTATTCACGAAAAATGGATAAGTCAACATTAGTTGTCACTGTTCTGTTCATTATTTAACTGAGTTTTATTGTAAGGGCTTCTTATTAAACGTTTAGACTGTCCCGGCGCGTAGGCACTTGATCGCGCTCGCGCTCAGCTGCAAGGCTCGAAGCTGTCGCTCCCGCTTCTCGGCGCGCGTAATTCCTGCGCTTTGATTGGTCCGTGTTTTTCCTTAATAATTCAAAAACGAAGCTTCAAACCCCATTTTTGCAAAGGAAAATCTTGTTCAGAATGACGTCCTCTACAGCCCCTTTCAGGGACTTACACCTGTCGCGGGGCACACTGTATATCAAAAACTACGTACAATTTAATAATAGGCTAATTTATTCATTATATAGGATATAACTTAAAATAAAGAATATTTTGCTTAAAACTATTTAAGAAAAAAAAAAAATCATTTATAAGTGCTAATAACATTCTATATCTGACCTTTTAATAGGTTGTGCCATGAATACCTCTTTTTCATCAGCTCTATACTGTACACATACGTTACAATGACACGCAATACCACTATTGATAGTTCTTGTTAAAGTTATCTCATACAATCAAAATAAAAACTGATGTCAATTTGCAGGGAATCGCTACCATTTTTGCTTTATGCGAGTGTCGTACATCATCAATATATAAAGCAATATGGAAAAAAGATAGTTTCTCTTGTTCCACGATTACAAGACAACTTAGAAACTGTTATGTGCGATTATGAGAAAGCTGCTATGGAAGGGGTACAAGCACAATTCCCCGCAGTCACCATACATGGCTGTTGGTTTCATTTTAATCAGGTACGGTATAATTGTTAATGTTACCCATGTATTTTTTCCATAACTTACCTCGTTAAAGTGCTCAGCGGAGAGTTGAATGGTCATTTTCTTATTGTTTAGGCTCTATTAAGGAAACGGCGGAAGTTAGGATTGCAAGGAGCACAAAAGGGGATTCTCTCAATGGCTATGACAATGCCTTTAGCTCCACCCGATATGTTTCCACAAGCATTGAATCAAATTTAGTTAGTTGCTGATCGTTCCTCTGCCACCTTCCCAAATGTGCTTCGGTTTGTTGCATATCTACGCAATGTGTGCCTACCTATTTTTTCGAAGGTCAGCGTATATGGCTCTGCAGATAGGACTAACAACTTGGTAGAATCTTTTCACTGTGCTGTAATCAGGAAATTAAAGATTTTTCATCCAAATTTCTGGTTTTTCATAGGTATACATATTATTATCATTTATGTAGTTAATTAATGTTTACCATATCCAATAGGATGAATACACAATGCAAGATTGAAAGTAAGAAAATTATATATAAAATATGTGAAAAGGCAAGTCATATTGGAGGAATGAAATTCTTTCATTTCAGAAATGTTATACAAAATGTTATACTGCGATGAAAGAGTTGAGTATTTTGTTTCTCATATCTTTTCTATCATAATGCCACATGAAAGGACGTTATGGATATAGAAAACGTACACTTTTCATTTCATTTGATTAACATGCGTCTGACACTTTTACTCCATTGTATATTTTTATTTGTAAATGTACATTCGTGATTTAATTTTAACGATGGTTAATCTTTGGTGTGTTGGTTACATTGGTAATATTCTACTAAGCGTTTTAAACGAATATTTCCGTGTGCTCCAAATACGTATGTATATAGAACGTATTTGTCGTTTTCTGCCGGCGGCTCCCTGTATATGGTAATATGGTATAGGTTTACAAGCAGCGACATCCAAGTAGACGTTGATCATCATAATTGTATCATTGGTGCGAGTAAGCAACTTTTGAAACTACAGATTTTATTACAAATACGTAATATTTACTTGTCGTTTGTAAAGCATACCGATTGGTACATTAAAGAATGTAACATTGAAAACATTTCACAGCGGCATGTATGCACGTGTATTGTGTGCAATACACCAAACAACACACAAAGTTGGAACATCAGAAACAGTCTATAGATCCTTGTAAATTTTTGTACTACCAACTAATTATATAACAACTTATCTAAACGAAAATGCAGCGGAAACCGATGTATGGAATAAGCGTTAGGTAAATCAGATTCTACTGCATTTAACCAATTTAATAATTCAAACCCTTTTTGGTTTGTTATAGAATGTATAGCATATTAGAAAATTTATCAATTTTTGAACAAGTTGTATACAGTTTCCAATTGCCCAGCAGTCACATTCTCCGGTACTTCAAATGCTACGTTACATATCAAGTTTAACGCTAAAATTTAATAATTTTGTATATATTGTAAAAAGCCGAATACAAATGGTAGTATTACACGTGTAACAAATTATATCTTTAAGGCAAAGTATTCACTGATATTTTTAAAATAAAAGGCTATAAAGATATCCGACGTTAACACGAAATCGTGCAAATTTGGAAACTTCAACTTGATTGCGGCACGGGTTCCTGTCGTCCAATCAGGCTGAAACTTTGACATTATCATTTCTTCACCAAGTGTCAAAATTTTAGGGGGCGAGACCAACAAAAATCGGAAGTCGAAAAATAAGGGCCACCCTAATGTAGCTACATATACCTTTATGTAAAGTATTATGGTTTTTGAGATACTGATAACTTTGTTGATTTTGCCTATTACCGAAGCAAAGGATTGTAAAAAGTTTATTATGCTTATTATTGTTAGGTTTTTAATGTTATTTTTTTATAATAGTTTAATTATTAAATAAACTTAAATTATAATTCGCATTGTATGCAACAACAGCTTGAACATCTTATGCTATTTAGTTGAACAGAAAAAATAAGCTTTGGATTATATCCCTAGATGTGACTTTAATGCCCTCATGCGGTGGATTTTGCGATTTCGCTCTAAAAACTGCACAACGAACAAAAAAAATATTTTGACATTTTTTTTACACTTTTTAGAGTGAAATCGCAAAATCCGGGTCTATACGACTATGAAGTAGAGTCTAAAAAATATCTCTAAAAAAAAGTATGACAAAATATTGCTTTTTAGCTTCATAGTTTGGGAATGACTTTGTCGTGTTTTTGAAAAATTTTCATCTACTATCCTTGTCTCTCCTAACCAAACACACATAAGATAGACAAAGATCGGCAGAACTTCTGCGAGTCACCGCATGAGGGCATTAAAGTCACACCTAGGGATAACTCGTCAGTACAGATGACTGAGGACCCGTGTGCTGACTTTTTGTCACTGAACTAGAACCACAGAGTATACCAGAGGCGACACTCTCTGTCGGCACCTTCGTTCTCTCGAAAACGCCGTCCCGGAAAATAAGATGGCGTCGTACGGGTAGGAATTGCGTATATCGAGCTCGTACTTTTTTTATTGTTTTGCTTTAAATTTTATTCGTTTAAGAATTAGAGTATAGGATAAAAGATAAGGGTTTAGTTTTTGTGATTAATATAATTAAAAAAAAGGACGTTGGATTGAGCTTAAGGGTTGTGTTCTAGAATTAATCTTGCCCCCGTATACCCACGTGGTGCACGTGGGTCTATACAAGGAGGAAAGATAGTGAGTGTAGGAGAAGGCGAGAGTGAAAAAAAAAAGAACGGACTTGAAGGGAAAAGAATGCAGGGAAGTAATGGAAGTAAAGGAAAGTGAAGAAATGGACAGAGAAAGGGATAAATTAGAAAAGAGCATTGATGAAGAGATAAGGGAAGCTGAGACAATGGCCTGTGATACAGCAGAGGGGGGGAACCTCGAATGTAGATCAAAAAGGAAATTGGATCGTTGAGTTCCTTAAAGAGGATGAGGACGTTGTGTTAAAAACTATGGATATGGAAAAAGAACTGGATTCTAAAGAAGAAAGTAATATGGAAAATGTAATAATAGAAAAAGAAGTAGGGATGGAGAAGAGGATAAGGGAAGGAAAAAAGAAAGAAAGGAAGTTATTGAAGATAACAGAACTCAAGAAAATATGATATTAATGAAAAAATCTGCTAGAATTAGAGAAATAGAAGTTTCAAATAATAAGAAATTGGGAAAGGAAACAGGAGAGGAAACCAGCAAATCAGAAAAGAGCAACGAAGGTTTGGCAACCATGACACCTGCAGCGCCACGAGTGTGTGAGCGGCGGCGTCGGGAGGCAGAGGGAAAAGAAAGGAACCTTGGCCATTTGTATGGCGCGGATGAAGCAAGTAAGGTTAGAAGCAGAAAGTGTGACGAGAATGTAATTGAAAAGGCTGAAGAAAAGGCTGAGGTAGAGGGGAGAAGAGTAAAAGGTATTTAAAATGAAGAAAAGGGAATAAGGATTAGGGAGGATAAGGTATTGACAGGTGAAGAGAAATATAATTTACAGAGCGTGGGAGAGAGGACGAACACGTGGCGAAGAACGCCTTCGTTGAGGGAAAGATTAGGGAAAGAGTTTGAAGAGGAAGTGAAGGAGTACGGGGAGAATTGTAAAGCCAAGGAGTTTGTAGTGGGCCTGTATCTTAAAAATGGACAGATCAGGAAAAATAAAAGATCGAATTCAGTGAAAATTTATAGGTATATACTAGGAACCGGCATAAAGATTGAGAGCATAAGAATGGTAGGTTTCAGTAAGGCGGAAATCGTCTGCAGAAGAAGAGAGGAAGCAAACAGACTTATGGCAAATTCAAGTAATGGTGAGGGACCAATGGGTGCGTTCATGCCGGCGAGAATGAAATTCCGTAAAGGAGTCATTCGTGACTGGATAGGCACGATGGAGGAGTTGCAAGAGGAAGCAATGCCGGGACAGGGACAGTTCTTCCTGGAAAGATTAAGTAGAAGGCCAGTCGAGGAAAGAAGAAGGAGCAAATACGAAGAGGAAGAGCCACTATTGATAATCTTCAAGGGGGACACGTTGCCTACATCCTTACTTATTGGGCAAGGACATTTGGGGGTCAAAATCTGGCCTTTTGTAGAGAGAATCAAACAGTGCTATATTTGTTAGAGATATGGACACATACAAAGTCAGTGTAAAGTGCGTAGTCCGGTGTGCGTGAATTGCTCGGAAGTTAGACATGGTAACTGTGATAAAGCCTCAAAATGTGCAAATTGTGGTGGTGCGCATCCAACGCAGAACAAAAATTGTTGGGTATACCAGAAAGAATTTGCAATTAAAAAAGTCATGGCGCATAAAAATGTTGCTTTTGATACTGCCAGGCAAATGGTAGAAAGGGCCGCGGGTATCGAAAATGTAAGATTTGAAGAGGAGGATTATAATGCATTGGACAGTAGAGACTTCCCGAGGCTCAGTAAAAGGAAGGTCATCGAATCCTGGGAGGGAAAGGAAGTTCCAATAATGGAAGAAGTGGAAAAAAATCACAAAGGGTGCGGTGAAATCGAAAGGAGTGAAGTTATATAGCAGAGTGGTGGGAGATCTAGGGGAGGGTAGGAGTAGGAGCGAGAGAGAAGATAGAAGAATAGAAGCTCAAAATTGGGCTGAAGTAATTAGAGGTGCGAGACCGAGGACGAACAATGAAGGGAGAGGAGGCAGAGAGGAAAATGGAGGGGTTATGGTTAGAAACAGATTTGTAGCGTTAAACGAAGAGGAGGCTAGGTAGGAAATTGAGGAAGAGGTTAGGGGAGGCCCGGCAACAACCCACAAACGTATGCTGTTTCCACTCGACCTGGTTGGGGAAGAACCCGAGGGGAAAGCAGAATACTGTGAATACAAAACTGTGACAGAAGATTGGAAGCAAGATAAAGAACGTAGAGCTATAAGGGAAACCAAGAGAATGGCTAGGGAGGAAATCGATATGAGGAAGAAAAAGGCGGACGATGAACTTATACAAGATTTAATTAAATGATACAAGAAAGGGAGACTAAGGTTGAGTTTGTAGGGCAGGCGAGGCAAAATAAGTACAGAATGAGGAAGGAGGCGTTACCAGATCCAGAGGAGGACCTGAACGAGAAGAAGATTGAAAGGAAAAGGGCGGAGCAAGAATGGATAGAAGAAAATTTCAGAAGACCACCGGAATATACAAGGGAAATGTGGCGTAAGAAAGAGGCTGAGCGACAGCAGCAGGAGAAGAATGTAGGATATAGGAGTCAGGAAGAATGGGAAGAAGGCAGTAGGGTGGAGGAAAGGAGTGTATCAAGGATTGAAGGAACTAGAAATAATAGCAGAGAGGAAGAAGGAGGAAATGAAGAAAAGAGGAATTTGTGAGAAAGTTCAATTCGAGGATAACAAGTGTTTGGTTATGTATGATGTTGTTGATAGGTGGGGTGATAAGTGAAAAGGTTGGAAGCGGAGGAAGTCCTGTTTTCAGTAGTGTAAAAATAAGATTAGAAACTGTAAGATATGGGATATGGATGTGGAATGAGCAGTATGGGTTATATTAAAAAAGCTTGTGTATGAGAGTGGCACTGTGGAATGCGAGGAGTGTTAAGAATAAGATAGAAGAAGTTAAAAGGTTAGGTGAAGATTATGATGTCATATGTATAGTGGAAAGTTGGCTTAGAGCGGAAGATATATTGACGTTAAAGGGGTGACAGATGTTCAGGAAGGATTGTACCTTGGAAGTTAGGGGGGGAGGAGTTACGGTTTTGGCAAGAGTAGATATAAGAGTGAAATTAAAGGGGGACAGGGGTATGACAGATGATGTAATGGAATGCTTAGTAGTGGGTGTAGATACGGTAGAGGGAGAGATAGAATTCGTTGTGGTATATAGGAGACCAGGGGGTAGGATTGATAAAGGCGTATGGAGGACGAGTTTTGGGTCAGTTAATGGGCAGGATAGAGTGGTATTTCTGGGTGACTTTAATGCCAAGAGTAGGACATGGAATTGCGAGTGTAATGATGCAGCGGGTGAAGTGCTAGAGGACGTGTTAGAGGAAAAGAATCTTGCGGTTATTAATTATGGGACGCTGTCCAGAGTGGGCAAAGTGGATCAGTGCCCGTCGAATATAGACTTAGTTATAGCTCCGGGAGATATAGGGATTGGAATAGAGGTTAGCGAAACAGGGGAAACAATGGGGTCGGACCATCAGGTTTTGAGGTTAGTATTGGGTGAGGAATTGCGTGTTGATGGAGCGGAGGGAGGAACTAGGAGGTTCAGGATTGATAAGATGGATAAAGCAGAATTTTGAAAATGGATGTTAGTAAATGAGAATCAAATGTACAAGACAGTGAGGGGGGGGGGGTAGGAGTTTAGATTGCAAATGTGCTGAGTTAACAGGTATGATTCAGGAAGGAATCAGGAAATGTGTTAAGGGAACGGGGGATAGAGGCAGAGTTGTGAGGGGCAGGCAAAGAAGGGGTGATGGGGGTAAAAGGGGTAAAAAAAGAATAGGTAATGTATGGTGGGATGAGGATTGTGAAAAGGCAAGGGAGGAAAGAAGAAGAGCTACAATAGAAATGATGAAAAGGCCATGTGAAGTGAATTGGAATAGAATGATAGAAGCAAGAAAGGAAATGGAAAAGATAGTTAAAGAGAAAAAAAGAAAATCTTGGAGAGAATTTGTAGAGGGAATTAACCATAGGGTAAGTGTTATTACACTGTGGAGACGGGTGAAGGCTTTGTTAAAAGGGTTGGAACAGAAGAATGAGGTTATGATCAGTAAAGAGGATGGAATTAAGCTGGAGGAGGAAGAGTCAGATAAAATAATTGGACTATGCGGGGAGACTGGTGCGGGGGACATTTTGGGTGATATGGGTAATAGTGGCTGGGGAAGTGTTGAGGTGGGTGAAGAGGGAAGAGTTGATAGTGAGGGGATATATGAAAGAGAATTTAGGATAGAAGAGCTGGAGAAAGTTGTAGGGACGGTGAAGAATAAGTCAGCGCCTGGGGAGGATGGTATTGATTTTAAGATAATTAAGATGTTAACTTCAGGGTGGAAATTCGGTATTTTGGAAATGTTTAATGAAGTATGGAGGAAGGGGGAGGTTCCGGAGGGGTGGAAAAGGACTAAAATAGAACTCATTCCGAAACCACAGAAGAGGGCCTTGAGGCCGATCTCGTTGTTAAACTGTTTTGGAAAAATTTTAGAGAAGATGGCCAATGAAAGATTAAGAGAGTGGTCAGAGAAAGAAGGTAAGCTTGACATTAATCAGAGTGGATTTAGGAGAGGGCGATCTACGATGGACAATATTAACATTCTCACATGTAATATTCGGGAAGGATGGGGTAAGGGAAGCAAGGTAGTGGCTGCGTTTATTGACGTTAAATCAGCGGTATGATTCAGTTAATCATGACGTTCTGGGAGGAATTTTGGGGGAGATGGGGTGTCCTGGAAGGTTAAGGAGTTATTTGCAGGCTTGGATAGAGAATAGAGAAATTGAGATAATGAGTTGTGTTGGGGTAGGAAGAAAGTTTATTCTTAAAAGAGGCTTACCGCAAGGATCGGTATTAAGTCCATTGTTATATAATCTATACACAACAGGAATTGTTGAAGGGATTAGGGAGATAGGGAGCAAGGATTTTACAATATGCGGACGACATAGTAGTGTATGTAACATATGAGGAAAGAAAGAAAGGGGTTGAAATATTGGAGAAGGCAATAGAGTTGTTGTGTAGATGTTTAGGCTTGAGAGGTCTAAAGGTCGCGGAGGAAAAGACTCAGGTGGTATCTTTTACTAGTCATAGGAGTAGTTGGAGATGTAGAAGTGAGGGAGTTAAGATTAATGGTGTGGTAGTAAGAGAAGTTGAGTGTGCCAAGTTCTTGGGAATTATTATGGATAGAAAGTTGTTGTTTAAGGAGCATACAGATTATGTGATAGAACGGTTGAAAAAAGGACTGAATATGCTGAGATGTATTGGAGGAGTCAGGAAAGGGGCTTGTCCTTTCACGTTGTTAAAAGTGTTTAAGGCTGTAATGCGTTTTGTTATAGAGTATGGAGGGCATTTGTATTTGATACAAAAAAAGAATATAGATAGAATACAGAAATTACATAATGCGGGCATTAGGGTAGGCATGGGGTACAGAATGTCTACCCCAATAAACGTTATGGAGGTGGAAGTTGGGATGATGAAGTTGGATATGAGAGTGGAGATGCTTACCGAAAGATACGTGGCAAAGAAATATTATAGGGGTGATACAGAGGTGGTGTAAGGCTATAGAGGGTATGGTGAGATTTATGAATGAAAGAGAGGGAGGTGGTGCGAAGGAAATATTGGTTTTGTTCTTGGAGAAATACTGTGAGAATGAGAGAAGTAATGGAAAAAAGGCATGTACCTGAAAGAGCTATGGAATGGTATGATAATAGGATGGAGCAATGGTTAGATATACTGATAAGGGAATGGTGCTACAATGAGGAAATGTACCAGTAGATGCTGTATTAGAAGAATTTAAGAGAAAATGGTTCCGGGCAGGGGAAGAGGTTACGGAGGTTTATACAGATGGTTCTAGGATGAAGGGTAGGAGATTTGGAGGAGCTGCCGTGGTTGTTAGAAAAGGAAGGGGAGAATGGGAGGAATATGGGTTTACTACATCGGAATTTTGCTCTATCTTCACAATAGAGGCTTGGGCTATATGGAAAGCTGTGGACATGGTGGAGCAGAACAGAATTATAGGAAATGTTGTAATATTTACGGATTCTATGAGCGTAGTGAAGAAACTGATGAATGATGTAGGTATGGATGAGGAGGAAGGTATTGTGGGAGATATAAGGGAGAGAATTAGGAAGAGGAATGAAGAGAGGGCAGAAGGAGGCTGTGGAAGGATTGCTGTCGCTTGGATACCGGCTCATACTTGTATTGATGGAAATGAAAAAGCAGAAAAGTTGGCAAAAGTGAGCACGCAAGGTGAAGAAGAAGATTCATTTATAAAGGTCTCGCTTAAAGATGTTTTCAGAAGGATAAGGGAGGATAAATGGAGGGTTATCAGCTGAGGAGAATCTAAGACAGGGAGAGTTCAAAGGAAGAGAGTATTTTGCTGCTGATTGGAGTAATTTAGGGAATAGAAGCCGATGGTTCACCAAACTGGGGCCGATGGAGAGAAAGTCAATTAATGTACTAGGAAGGGTTAGATCGGATCATTACAATTTAGGATGGTCTCTGTATAGGAAAAATATGGTAGGATCTCCGCAATGTGAATGCGGAGATGAGTGCGAAGATTTTGATCATGTATTATGGATATGTGGAAGATTCGAAAGAGTAAGATATTGGTTTAGGAGGGAAATGATTAAGAATGGGGTAGTTATGGGTGCTAGATTCCATGAAACCAAGGAAATGGGGAATCCTAAGGTATTAAGACTGATTTGTGCATTTGTAAGGAAGTGCAATTTAGAGATATAGGATTTTAGTTTTACTAGCCAAAGATACAAAGTAGCGCAATAATAAGGGGAGATGTTGGATACTAAGAGAGTTTATTTTATGTATGTGTATGCTTTATGTGTATTTATATATATATATAGATATATTTTTTTACTTTTTTACGGCTCTTAGACGTAAGGGGTAGTTATGAATGTACGTAAAGACGGGAATAAGACTGAACATGGTTGTGATTAAAGAATTGTGGAATGGAGGGGGGAGTTGGTCAGTCGGGGATTTGTAGTGATGGTATAGAAGGAAGACTGGATCCTGTAGTATGTTACAGGGCGATAGATGGCGTAATAGGTTAGGTTAGGCTAAGTTTATATGTAAAATTTTGTAAACGGGCACATTGGGGGGGAATGTCTCCCAAACGCCCTCTTCATTTGAAGAGAACTAATAAACTAACTAACTAAAACGCCGTCCCTTTAAATTGGTTGTACAAACGAGCGGGAAATTTAAATCAATTGAATCTAATTTTACGTCAACCTCTAATAATTTGAAATATATTTGTAATAAATTTTCTGTATATTATTAATATTGTCTTTCAAAGTAGTTGCATCAATTTTACGACGTTGAAAAGTTGAAAACAAAGAATATACGAAAATGATTACTCTACAAAATATATTTGAAGAATATGTATTACGGAAATGATTATTACAAATAATTTATAAGAAAATGAAAAGCTATATATCACATGAAATTTCAGATGAATGTGTTACAGAGATATAACAAAATATTTATTACAAATAAATTACTGGTGAATGTGCAGGTTTAAAACTATTCTTTTTTGACCGCCATACTTGTACATTATGGACATGCGCACTCCCGATTCTTTTGACTTGGGCATTTAAATTGGTTGTGTCCTGTGTCTCTCTGTAGGAGGGCGGTTTCCTTGTCTAGTGTCGCCTCTGGTTGTACTCTGTGCTACAACCTTAAGACCGATGTGTACGACAACGCCATGGGAGCTTCACTAGATCAATGGAGTGAAAAAGATTGGCAACTACTTTCTTCAAAGAAATTTTCAGAAAGCGAAAAAAATTACAGTACATACGATAGAAAATTCACCGCAACTTATAGAAGTACCCAATTTTTTGAACATTTAATTGAAGGACGAGAAAATAAATCACAAACCATTAAAATTAAAATAGATCACAAACCATTAGTTTACGCATTTAATTAGAAAGCCAGTAAAGCAATGCGAAGACGTCTTCGCCATCTGGATTATATAAGCCAATTTTCCACCAATATACATAGTTTATATTGCAGGCTATGATAATAGAGTACCAGAAGCGCTGTCCAAAATAGATGATGTAACCCATCAAATAATTGTAACCACGTTAGGACTAGTCAGGGAACAGACCAAAGATCAAGAATTACAAGATTTGCTGAAGAGTGAATCAACCGCAGTTAATTTAAAGAAATTGAAGGTAGACAATACGGACAACGTAATATATTGCGTCATATCTACGAAAGAAATACGATCGTACATACCGCGAATACTGCAGAAAGATATGTTGACTCATAATTTAGCTCACTCTGGAAGTCGTTCGATGAAAAAGTTAAAATATAGTAAATTCATTTGGTCAAATATGAAAACAGACATAAAAAAATGAGGTATGGACCTGTTTGCAGTGTCAATGGATCAAAATAAGCAGACACGACAAGAACGCTCTAAAGCACATTCCTGTTCCTGATAAAAGTTTCTAGTACGTCCATATGGACATCGTGGGACCATTACCACATTCACAAGGATATAGCTATTGTTTGGTAAGGAAGGAGGGAATCGTCGAGGTTCTTAAAGAATCTTGAGACGATCCCTTTCTTTAACAATGTTCACGTTTATTCATATAACTCACACACACTATACGATTGACTACGATCACTCTTACACGCAACACTAATGGACAAAACTCACGAACGCGGAACTTATTAAAAAAAAAATGGAATTCGGGAGTGCTGTGCACTGTCTGGTTTGGTGAACTTTTCGGCTCAATGCTCCGTTGTCTTCTAACCGGCGAAAGCGAACGATCACCTGAATTTGGAACGGCGGTTAAAGGCTCCGTGACGTCACGACCCAATCAGCTGTCGCTAATCGGGCGCACCGTGCGATTGGAGCCAATAACCAGATTAACGGCAATGCGAAAGGTACTGAGACGGAAGGGAAGAACAGTGCCGTTAATCTTTAAATCCGTCTAGGACACGCGGTAAGAAATGTTTATTGTACTCGATAGGTGAATTCAGGGACCGCCCGCGCTCGCCGGTACCAGTACGGAACAGATATTGTTTAACAATTATCGATAGATTTTCATGATGGCCCGAAGCAGTACCAATACGAGATGTTACAGTGAGAACAATAACAACCGCATTTTCCAGACATGGGTAGCAAGATACGGATCCCTGGTAACAGTTACCAGAGGCAGAGGTTCATAATTCGAATTTTACCAATTCAAATCTCTTATGAAATTAATTGGCTGCAACAGAGTTTATACTACAGCGTATTATCCAACATCGAATGATGAAAGATAGCACAGATCGCTAAAAACAGCCAGCGCTTGTCATCATGCTGAGAACTGAATAAAGGTTTTGCCATCAGTATTCCCTGGTTTACGAACCAGTTTCAAGCCGAATGTACAAGCATCAGCAGGAGAGATGTTGTTCGGAAATCCGTTAAGGCTACCAACAGAATTTTTCGCAGACGAAGATCCATCACAAGATCCACAATTTTATTCTACGAAAATTCAGAGATATTCAGCGAATCCGACTGATCCCCTACAGCACATCATTATAAAAAGGAAACGTTCGTTTTCATAGATTATTCACATGTACGCACGTATTCATGCGCATAAATGCTGCAGGAAAACCATTTAATCCAGTCTACGAGGGACTATATGAAATTTTAAAACGACTGATAGATAGAATATTTACAGTAAGTGTTAAAAATAATCCTGTTAATATTTCCCCCGAGAGGTTAATGTCCGCATTTTTAGAAGCGATGCCTACAGCAGATTAGTTTTCTGAGGATGTTTCGAAACATTCATATTCACGACCAAAGTCAAAGTCAGTAGACTACTTGGAGGAGAGTGGTGTGGCAATCATGCATGTAGCTCTATCTAAGCGAGTACGTTTCGAATTAAACAACTCTAGCCACACGAGCGCCACACAGAAAGAAGGAAGAATCGGCGTCCCCCTAAAAAATCGTTTATTCTTTACATAACTAGTTAAAAGAGCAGAAGGTTGATTGAAATAAAACGGTTTAAAAGTTAAACATTGTATATTTTCCCTACACAATCAGTTGTTCATCGGGTGTTGAAGAAGAATACATGTTACAGTAGAATGTAACATCTAATAAAATAAATTATGGTCTAATAAAATTCTTGTTTGAAGTTGAACAAGTATTAAAAGTAACAGTGATTTTATGCATCAATTAAAATGTAGAATTCATGTCGGGACATTCAGTTTACCATGAACATACAGAATATAGGTATAAGCGTCAGACATTATTTAGATTGAAAGGATATTCGCGGACTCTTTAACCAAAAATCTGTCAATGACAATTGGTTTAAGATATTACAGTTATTTGTTAGTGTAATTGGCACAAAAACGATTGCCTTTTTACGAAAGAATATTAGAAATTGTGTAGAAACGATATTCTTGTGCCATTTTTAATTTAAAGTTGTATGTTAGTTAAGAAAGTATATAACCGTAGTATGTATGTGCGCTTCAGAATGTTAGTATGGATTCGCACCAATTTCCTGTAATGATACGTTCAGAGGTCAAATTCGATTTTCTTTGTAATATTAATAATAGCATTCGATTACATGTTAAACATTAAGGATAAGAAACAATGTAGCACTTTTGTTCTATAAAGATGATCAGTTTGGCAAATGAGCAATTCAAGTAATGTGATGCGTGAATTAGAAACAGAATTTAAATTGCAATATATTTCTACGTAAGTGCATGCAAGAATAGAGTGAGTGATCTTCTTACCTCACGTGTGGCTTAAACAGTTCAAAAGGAACATTGTCATACAGAATAATGGACAAAGTAACTACGCGCTTTGCAAATATTTGGCTGTCTTCATTCTATTTGTGATTCGAATCTTTCACGGTGAACTAAGAATTTAAAATTAAAATACCAATATTAGAGTATATTAATCTCTTAGGCACGACGTTCCACTATAGTGGCTTTCGCGAATATCATCGTAAATTACGACGCGCCACTATAGTAGCTTACTCTACTGGCTCACTCGCTCACCTTTTAAATCGAATGATCGTATTCATATGTTTTGATTCGCACTTTTTTTTTGTCTTCACCCCGTTTTATAACACTATTAACAAATCCCACAAAAGTACATTACATGTAAATAAAAGGTAACGCCAAGTAGTTTAGGCTCTATAAGCGGAGCACCTCTTTGTAGTAATATATGATGCATATTGGAAACATTTGGAAATTATTATCCAGTATTGACCGTCACACATTGTAGTGTTGTATCGTTTATGCCTTTACGCGTAATTCGCGTTGAACTCTGCCTTACAGAGAAGCTGCGCCGTGTAAAATTCAGCCGTGCCTAAGAGGTTAATGCAGTTGCGTTCATCAGTTGCCGATCTCAGCAGCGAAAATTGTAGACAACCCATGAATTGGCGCGTAGGAGGCTGACCCAAGCGTTTAACTGGATTATAGCTCCAATCGGTCAGAATAGAAAAATAGACGTCTAGACTCACACGTATTTTCGGTGATAGGAACTGGTCACGCATAACAATTGAGTCAAAAAACAAGAACAGAACGTCAAAACGTCGCATTGAGCCTGTTCACGATGGATTAGGTCGTGCGTTCCTTTAACCTCGGTCAGCCTTCTACATAACAAGAACAGGGTTGTTTACAGTATGCATTTGTGGTACACCTTTGTCTCTTCAGTTTGCCTTGTTTCTTCAGATAACGTAACATGACTTCGGAGACGCTACATCACAGTTTATGCTTCATGTGCCGAAATTTTGTTCCAGTTTTAAAAATTTACCGCAGTACACATCGTATGTCTAGTGTCTGCGACGGCGAATGCTGTGTGCTGTGCCCCTCGGGGTACACTGTTAAATGTAGGATAGTTTAGGGTTCAGGAGCGTTAAAGAAGTAGACTTCGCCGGTTGTCGAGTATAATATAGGAAGACATTATTCGTGACGAGAGTGACACAATATTTTTTGAACTCCGCGCCCTGGCGGTGTATCGCCTTTTATATCCTTCGCAATTGGGGCTTTGACCAGGTTCGTCCTACTTTTGGTGCTGACGATGGTGTTCTACTGTCGGGGCTGACGATGACCATTCAATAGTTGTTGCACAATAATCTGAATATTGTCGCTATGTGCAGCTCTTCTTGCTAACGGGGTACAACATGTATTATTAGGAATAGAAGTATTATTTTTTCCGTTATGGCCCATTTTACATATTTTTTTAAATCTTTACTTTATTAAGTATGTAATGAGTGTAATTATACTAAAATTTGGTACGCAAAAAGTTAGCAAGATCCCTATGCAAGAGAGAGTGTATCATGAATCCTAAATAAAAACAGTTTTTTTAACTCTTTGTCTTTGCAAGTTGTTTATTGACATGCCTAGTATTTCTTAAGTATATGATATTTTGTAAAACATTCGTTTTTATGAAGTGGAGCGTCACAATATTGACATATACATCTTGTCTCGCTTCTTTTTTTGTGCTGTAGACTTTGTATGGCTTTTAAGGATACTTTTCCTTTTCTTTTCCAACAATTTGCTTAAGAATGTGCTGCTTCATGTTTCCTGACAATCTACGTGGTGAATCTACTTTTAGAATTTCTTTGTTGGTTGTATTTCAATGTGATTAGCGTTCTGTTCGGAATCGGATGCGCTGATTTGTATTGTTCTAACATCTTTCCCTGGAACCGTGCGTATTGTACTTATCTTTACATTTCAGTCTCTTTCCAGCTTGTCTTTCAAATGTATATGATTGCACTCTGTTTAAGCATCAAGTTTACTAGAGTTACCTGATGTATCGATCTACGAGTTTAATTTAAAAGCATTTGTTGCAATTATTTAACCTATTTATTTCTTTTTATCGTTTATCGCTTCTTAATTTGTATCTTCTTTGGCGTGTAGAATATGCAGTTACATCTGTGGAAAAACCAATGTTTTCTGTTTATATCTTTGCATTCGTTTGCTAATTTTTCGCCGATTGCTAGCTGTCTAATTATTTGTACATACATATTCTTAATGCAATTTTCACTGTCAGTTAAATGAACTAACGTTTCAGATTTAAAATACAATGGTTTATTTTGTAAAGTAAATTTTACATTATTAATTTTAAATATCTTGTGTTTTTATTGCCGAAATATGAAAATCTATCAATTGTATTTGATTTTATTAATAGTAAAAATGTTATTATATTTAGTATGCTAGGGAAGTAAGATGGGAAGAATACTGTTTCGACTGAGTCAAGGAATTGGAAAAGCATTTTTCGCCTCCTCACCTCGGACTTGTAACAACATCGAACATAAATAAAAACACGAATTCAAAAAGTGTAAAGACCCTGAGACTATGCATAGGTGTTAACAGTGCACATGAGGTAAAGAGCGGCTTTTACCTATTAAACGACTTGTTTTTATTATAACTACATCTAAAGGAATGTGAAATAAGGAGTGGTGCAGGGCGGTACCTTTCAATTATTAGATTTATTCAGTTAATAAATGATGCAGATTAATATTCGAAAGTTAGTAATTCGTAAATTAGAAAATTAAACGTAGATCATTGACGTTTTGTCAATGACCCTTGAAGGGAACCGTTAGAGCAATAAGCAGTTCTAAGGGTAGAAGTGCCCTTTTCGGGGCATTCTTGTTGTAGCCGTCTTCGCGAGAGCAAGGCCATTGTATTACAGTTTTCAGAGCACACACTCTCGTTTTATCTTACGCCCACAAACAGTTTTTAGTTTTAATACCATCATTTGTGGTATAACTCGGTCATTCTTACAGTATATATGTCTGATATTATAATTTCGTGTATTGAATGATGTTCGGAATCGTTCGAGTATGCTCACACGCAGCGCAGAAATAATAAGTCGCGTCAGCGCACTCCTTTGGCGAAATAATTCGCCTAACTAATTCGCCTGCGGGCATTAGGGTGGCCCTTATTTTTCGACTTCCGATTTTTTTTGCTCTCACCCCCTAAAATTTGTACACTTGGTGAAAAAATGATAATATCAAAATTTCAGCATAGTTGGATAACAGGAACCCGTGCTGCAATCGATTTGAAGTTTTGAAATTTGCACGATTTCAGATTATCGTCCGATATGTTGGTGGCCTTTTATTTTAAAAGTATCAGTGAATATTTTTTAATGAAAATATAATTTTTCACACGTGTAATACTAGCATTTGCATTTAGCTGTCAACAATATGTACAAACTTATTAAATTTTAGCGTTAAACTTGACATGTAACGTAGCGTTTGATCCACCGGATAATGTGACTGTTAGGTAACTGGGAGCTGTATACAATTTGTGCAAAAGTTGATAAATTTTCTAAAAATCCTGATTGTATTATAAATGAATTTCTTTTAAAATCGTTATAAACAAAATATTCTTTATTAAAATTTAAGTTATATCTCATATAATGAATAAATTAGCCTATTATTAAATTGTACGTAGTTTTTAATATATATTCTGTGTTAATGTAGATTTGCATACATCGGGATGAAGGCTTTTATAATTCTCAATTACTTGTAAAATGTATTGTGTTTCTTCTTCATTTTTGGTCAGTAAGTTATTATATTCAGACATAAGTTTAACACCAAGCTCAGCGGTATCGTTTACCACTTTTAAATTTGTTGCAATTTGTAAACCTTTTTGATGTAAAATATCATTGTTCTACAATGAAGGGTCTTTTTCTAAAAAATCTGCAAGCATATTGTATTCGGTAAACTTTCCTAGATTCAATAGAATTGGAGCAATCAATGTTCATATTTACATAATTTTGTATATTTTCTGGTAATATTAATATTCTTTTTATTCTATGTTCCGTATTGTTATCTATGAGGGTCTCGATCATTTTCCTTTTAGTGTTCAACGGCACTACTTCATCGAAAAAGGATAATGCCACGTTGTCTGGTCGAAAAATTTGCGTATTACTAATTGTTTCGTGGTCAATGAGCTCGACCAGTTTCTCGAGTCGGCCGATCATGAAGAGACTCGCTAGTTCAATCCTAGCTAGGATCCGGAGCAAGGAATTGGTTTTATATAGTTCCGGTAGCTTGTCGAAAGAAAATATGCACTTAACTGTTCACAAGATAATTTAATTGCTCAATAAACTATAACAATGACGACGGTACTGGACAACTACAATGATCAGCGGTTACGGTTGAAATCTTAGGTTAAATCGGTTGAAAAATCTCGATAGGAAAAAACTCTTGGCTGCGGACTCTATGACTCTCTACAAGGTTCTGGTTCAAAAACACCAATCGGTTATAGATCGCACGCACGATCCGGTCGATGGCGTGGCGATAGATCTAATCCTGCGCGGGAGGACTTAACGCGTGTATGACGCCGTTTACGTTGCGCAGGGTCGTAACAAGGCCCGGGAGTGCCACGCTACTATCTCTTCGGAACACTAATCTAGTAACAGAGTAAAGGAACTTTTAATACTTCCGGAAAATATACAAAATTATGTAAATACGAATATTGATAGTTTCAATTCTATTGAATCTAAAAATATTTTAACGGATACAATATACTTGCAGATTTTTTAGAAAAAATTTTGGAAAAATGATATTTCTTATCAAAAGGGTTTACAAATTGCAACAAATTTAAAAGTGGTAAACGATACCACTGAACGTGGTGTTAAACTTATATCTGAATATAATAATCTACTGACCAAAAATGAAGAAGAAACACAATACATTTTACAAGTAATTGAGAGTTATAAAAGCCTTTATCCCGATGTACGCAAATCTACATTAACACAGAATATGCATTAAAAACTACGTACAATTTAATAATAGGCTAATTTATTCATTATATAAGATATAACTTAAATTTTAATAAAGAATATTTTGTTTATAACGATTTTAAAAGAAATTCATGTATAATACAATCAGGATTTTTAGAAAATTTATCAACTTTTGCACAAATTGTATACAGCTCCCAGTTACCTAACAGTCACATTATCCGGTGGATCAAACGCTTCGTTACATGTCAAGTTTAACGCTAAAATTTAATAATTTTGTGTATATTGTTGACAGCTAAATGCAAATGCTAGTATTACACGTGTGAAAAATTATATTTTCATTAAAAAATATTCACTGATACTTTTAAAATAAAAGGCCACCAACATATCGGACGATAACCTGAAATCGTGCAAATTTCAAAACTTCAACTCGATTGTGGCACGGGTTCCTGTTACCCAATCATGCTGAAATTTTGACATTATCATTTTTTTACCAAGTGTACAAATTTTAGGGGGTGAGACTATAAAGAAGTCGAAAAAAAAATCGAGCTCTATAGCTAAGGGCCACCCTAGCGGGCATGCGCCTTACCCACCAACGCTTTTGCGGGACTTGTTAAAAACGTTTTTCCGTCGTCAGTCGTTGACGAACCGTTAAATTTCAAACACCAAACCAAACCAATTCTTTTGTACCTTTCTTTATTTTTTTGTATTGTTATAATTCAATGTAATTCTTCGTGTCTTCGTGTTTTTTACGTGTTAATTAAGAATAAATTGACAATCTACCGAGCGTAGAATACCGTTTCGTCATTTCGACCAAGCATTCAAACCCATTATCCAAAAAATGACTTTAACAAAAGAGGAAAATAGACTTCTATCGCGTAGTAATCAGAGAAATTAATAATCTGTGACTGCTAAATAAATGTAATTGTTCTATGTGATTCTTTATTCTGTTTCTAGATTGTTGTGTTCGGAATTTTAATCGATTATTTAAACGCTTTTTGTAGCCGACTCTTAAAAGTGCACGCAAGAAATGCTGTTTTACAAAAATTTAACTTATTACGCGCGAAGTCTCGAGAAGAGAGTTTTAAAAAAACTTTATTTTGATCCCACGCAATATCGAGTTGTGATGCCCGGTTTGGAAACAGCTTCTCCAAACTGAGTTCACTAGATAAGGTATCACTTAAAAGAAATACACTTAAGGATCGACGTTCGTAGAAAAATATAACTTTATTACAAAATGTGAATATATCATTATAACAGTTAATGTGTTCGGAAAATCTTAGATTGGTTGTATGATGGAAAAGTAGGGCAATTTATGAATTTTGGGAACTTACTTTGAATGGTAGCTGTGGAGGTGGAAAGGAAAAGAGCATTTCGGGAAGTGTACTATGAACTATGACTATAACGATGGAAAGAAAGGAGAGCTGAAAGGTGAACTGTAAGTAATGTTTGAAGTTGGTGATGGATAAGAATGAACATTTGGTTAGGTCAAGAGTGACTAAAATTATACAGAGTGCATAACAGAGTATTACAATAGACGGAGATTGATTTCAATTGTTGATACTCCGGAGTTGGACTTATTAATAATCACACACGCCTGCCTGCCTCTGTTTTAAACACTTCCTTATCACTTAGCTATGTTGTTTCGTTCGGCTTATCTTGTTTACGCTGTTTGGGCGGTGAGAAACTAAGTCCTAACTTGTGTCAGAGCAATGATCTTTTGTTAAGAAAATTATTAATTAAATATTCGAAAATTGATGTGAAGTTAAATCAATAAATTAGTAGGACTCTTTACTTGCTTAGAATAGTTACTCTTTAGTTTGATTCTAAAACTACTAGTTCAATTGCCCTCTTTTATTGGAACATAGATCGCCACACAAAACCAGATCGCTTAATTGAGTAGCCTGTTTTTCGCTAGCTACTAAGCAACTCAGCAATACAGGAATTAGTTAAACAAACATATCTCTAACAGGGATGCAAATTAAGAATGAGTCTAATTATAAATCGTGATTACTGAAACGCAACCCAAAACAAACGGACTGCAAAGACCAAGTGAGTCAGTAATACAACAAAAATAGTAATTTCAATAGAGTGACTGTAGAGCTCTCGTTTTGATGTCATAGACTTTCTTCGGGTTTTCTTCAATTGGAGTTTCAGAGATAAGATCACTTCAATGGGGAGCCTGCTATTCGCTGGCTAATAGAACGACCGACACAGCGATCAATTATCCAAATGGCTTATACACGCTGTTTAGTCAAGTCCTAAGAATTTTTTTAGCTCTTACCAGCATAAACTGTTGCAGCTGTTACTTTTCCTAGGAGGTCCAACTTGTACTTTGTCGAAAATTGTTCTGCATCCTACGTGTATTCCACACGCTCTTTTATACCCGAAAATTCGCAGTTTGCTTTTCACTTTTCAAGGCTACGCGAGCTACTCCTCTGCTAAATACATATTTTTACATGAATTATTTAATTAGATAACAATTAACGAAGTAAATATATTTATCAGATCGTTAATAAGATATTTTGATTAATATTTAATGATTTTAGTATAAAAATGATAATTTAATAATAATTTAATTCGAAATATTATATTTTCTATTCATTTTTAGCTATTGTACATTGTACACGCATCGTATAGAGGCCTAGACTAGCGTTGAAACGCGCGATATTTAAAATATTACGTGTAATGTTTTATAATTTTTAAATTCTTTAATAAGACATTAATTGACAAAAGAATATATTAATTCTGACTACTAATGATTTATTTTAATTTATTATTAATTAATTTTGTGTGTTTTGAATTATTTAATGCTAATTTAATAATTTTAATATTTCGCGAATTAGAGGACATGTGTCACTGATTAGCTAAGTACGTATGATAATTGAGCTCTCAAACTATGGCTTTATGACGCGGTCGGTCATTTCTATTAACTCATTGGGTAATTTAGAAAAAATGTACAGAATAATGAATTCGTTATTAATAACATCAAAATTCCACCACTATGAATCCTCTGAAATGTTACCAAAGGAAACATGAACGTTTTATAAGTTCAAAAATATGTACAAGAATATGAAAATAGTTGGGAACACAAGACGTTTAACTCTTTTACAAGTAATTGCGCATACGACACGAACAAATAGAACAAAATAACGCTTTAAGTAATAAAGTGAAGTTTTCAACATTTTAAGTGATAAAGTAAAGTTCTCCTGCACTTCTTTATCCATTCACTCTCTTTCTCTCTCTCACTTTCCAATTGCTCAAGCTATTGTTAATGATCTACAGTAATTCATCTCACAGTGCAGCTCTTGTATCCCTCCCAGAGTGCAAAACGTTTTTTCCTGCGCCTATGCGTGCGTCCTTCCAGTGCCTATGTTACCCTCGCTCGAGCCACACAAAGTACAACACGATACTCACCAAGGTTCCTTTGATGTGAGCTAACAGATCTCCAGTTACTAATACAGCAATATAATTTTTTAATTTTTACATTCTTTTAACTGCAAACTTTTTTAACATATTCGTGAGGTTTTCCCGATTAAAATAAGACCAAACACAATATAATTTGGATAATACTTATCATTTAAAAAAAAATGGGTTTCTCCAATAGACTGACTCGGGAACCGTGTGTGAGTTCTTACTTTGCAGTAAAAAACACGTGTCCTCCGCAGATCAGCTTAGTGGAATGCGTATCCCTCCACAGATCGGCTCGAAAGCAGTGAGAGAATTTTCACTTTGCAACGTATCCCCCCCCCCCCCCCCCCCCCGCCCAGATCCAATTCCCGTATTGCTTCTGGCAACACTGTTGGAACATCGACAGACATTTAAATATCTCGCCGTCTTTTCTCTTACTAGATTGGCGAGACAGTGCCGGCTCGCTTATGCCGCCGGGATCCAATTTTTATGTGCGCTATTCCCACAGTAAGTATTTTCGATTCCGACCTGTGTTGCACTGCGAGAAGAATTACTGTAATCCTATAGCTTCAAAACTATGATATAAATAGTGTGCAAGTGAGGAGTGGGGGTTCTCGGTAAGATCCTACCAGCTCTGCCCACATTAGCTTTCAGAAACCGCTAGTCAGCTGTCGATTGGACGCTAGTTTTTATGTTGGTTTACAACAAATTTTGAATCAAGAAAGAAAAGAAATTATTTTTTTAATATAAAACATGTGCTTTATTAAAAATACTTTTTTCTTTTTTCAATAATAGGTTTAATATATAATCAATTGAATATAAATGCTAATTGCTTCTGTAATCTACGTGCAACCTATCGATCGTCACTTCGTTTCAAACAGCAGATATGGATCAGAGTTTGGTACGACAACAGGCTGATTTCACAAGGCTGGACGAAGGCGTTTATAACAGAAGTATGACGTAAAGAATTGAATTATTTCCTCCAATATTAACAAAATACGTTCGCCAAAGTGGCGCATGTAAATCACCGGTAAATTCAGTAAAATTCGGTAAATTATTGCAATTTTGAAAATAAAACCTTCAATTATGTACACTGCCAAAATTGTAATTGTTCGCCGGGATAGGTGTCCGATACTGCAAATAATTCTCAAATTAAAGTTCCACAATCGGCTCTCGATTTTCACACCATAATTGACTCCCAAAAAGGAGTTCTATAACATGATGTGTCTTTCCGCTAGTCGTTGTATGTACCTAAGATATTCGTTGCCCATTGGGATCACATTCCTCCATGATAATCAAACATTTGTCAAGATGTATGAAGATTTCATTAATATTTTTGATTGTCAAAATCTTTACGATTTTATCAGCTTTTCCATCCTTACTTTCATTATGTATGTTTCATTTAACTCTTGTTGCTCAATTAAGTAATCATTTGAGGAACGGAGTGATATTCAATCAACTCATTGACATCTTCGTTGTTGACGTTGTAATATAGTTAATTTATTAGCCTAATTATTTCATCTATGGCAGTTTCCGAAGTTTCTTCACAATTTATAAAATCACTCATTGTTTATGGGCAGAATTGCATCTAGCAACCTTCTATTGTTAATTTCTTTATTTCAGCCCACGAGTATCCAATATTGTTTATTATGTTCCATACATCATAGTTCTTCCAAAAGTCCCTTAATGTAACTGCTGATAACCTAATTCATTATCGTCCTCATATATCATTTAAACGTAGTTATTGCTGTTCGGTTCATGGGCTGTATGAGGCATGTAGTATTGAGAGTAAGAAGCACAGCATTAATTTCCGGATACTAATTCTGTAGAGATTTTGAGTGTCTTAGAGCTTTGGTCGACAAACTTTAGAAGCTACAGAGCCAATTTCACCATTTATGGCGTCGAGAAAAAATTTATAAGAGATATAGTTTTATTTTAATAAATCATTTTTTAAATATAATTTATTAAATAATTAATACATCGTCATATATACATTTATGTAACTAATATATTCATAAATAATTCACAGGAAAGTAGTGTAGGACTGTAGAATAGCAACCGCTGGGAAACCGCGTATATGAATGTGACAGAATGAAAGGAACGTGTATGTAAAGTGTGAAATAGGTTGTGTATATAAAGTATGAAATAGGTCATGTATGTAAAGTATGAAATTCTACTCGAAACGTTTGCTAACGATCGCAAAAGAGTTACGTTAGATTCGGGGTAAACACGGACATTGTACGAACGTAACGAAACGAACACGAATACGAATTACGGATTTGACGATTCTACGATTTAAAATTTAAAAACATTAATCATTTCTGTTCTGTGTGTATTTGTTAATATTAGTTCACGCTTTATTTTCTTGTTTTATATTTGTTCTTGCTGCGTTTTCTAAATAAAGAATAGTTTGTAAAAATTCTATTCCTACAGTAGTAAGCGTTTTAATTAATGAGAACAATGCCTCTATTTTCTTAGAAAGCTTTATAATATGAGGTGCGTAACTTGCTGCTTTTAATTTTGTAATGTCCCCAGAACAACCACACGGAAGAATTTAGGGATATATTTCCGAATGACCTCCATCGAGTTGAGTGCCGAAATTTAGTGTGTGTTCCGAAAAGATAGTACTGTGGCATTCCCGAGCCTTGTTACGACCCTGCGCAACATAAACGGCGTCATACACGTGTTAAGTCCTCCCGCGCAGGATTAGATCTATCGCCACGCCATCGACCGGATCTAATGCGCGATCTATAACCGCTGTGTGTTTGAACCAGAACCTCGTAGAGAGTCATAGAGTCCGCAGTATTAGAGGTGTTCCAGATAGTGATTTTCAACCAACCAAACTTTAGTTTTTTCAACTGTCAACCTTTGTCCATAAAATAATCGTCCAGTGTACCGTTGGGACTATCAAGTGTATTATTAAATCGTATTGTGAACAGTTAAGCGCATATTTTTCTTCCGAAAACACTACCGTGACTGTATAAAACCAATTCCTTGCTCCGGATCCTAGCTAGGATTGAACTAGCGAGTCTCATCGTCATCGGCCGACTCAAGAAACTCGTCGAGCTCATTGACCATGAAACAGTGCGCTTATACAACTTTTCATGAGAATTCCATATCCGTTTTCAAAATCAACGAGTCTCTTACGGTTCGCGAGATATTCACATTTCAAGTTCATTCATTCACCTTACTTGATTATTTATTATTACTTTTATATTTCTCCTTTTTCTTTCTTGTTTTGTTAACCTTATATTTTCTGTTCGTCCCCCTCGTTTTTTCCATGTGCTTTTTTTTCTTGTTTCCTGTGTGTTCTTGTGTGTGTGGACGAGGGTAAAAGCTGCGATCACCTGCCGTGCCGACGAATGTAAGAATTTTCTCTTTTTGCCTTCAGGCGATTTACGCCGTTTTCGTTTCCGCGTGTGCGTGTGTGTGTGGGGGTGGTCCCTCACCAAGGGACCACCCCCCCCCCCCCCCACTCCGGCGACGAGGACGCGTGAGGCCGCGTACCGTTACAGTTATTTTCGCGCCTCCGCGCCGTGCCGTGCCGTGTCGCGCCGCGCCGTTCAGAACCGGTCCCATAATTTCTCGTTCTTACTCGTTTTTTTTTTCTTTTTGTATTTCGAGTTTAGGACCAGCGTCCCCCTTTTGTCCACACCACCGAGAGGGTGAGCTCCCGTACGTGCGTCCGCGTTTGTTTTACCGTCGCGCTTCTTTCTTTTTTTTTTTTTATATTGAGCCCCCGCGCCGCGAAACCCGTTTCGCGTTTGGCGAGTGCGGACCCTGTCCCCGGTCGTAATTTGTACCACGAGGGGCTCTCTTTGATTCCGTTAGCTTGGCCTATTTCGGCCCCAATTAAAGTTTACTCTTTCTATACTACTCGCGGGTCGTCAAATTATTTCTTGACTCCCCCCACCCCCCTGATTTCCGCTTTCGTCTGAGCAGCCGGAAGTGCGGATACCCCGGACGAGTGCCTTTGCACTGGCACCCGTAAATAAAATCGTCCGTGGTTGTGTGCGTGGATAACCGGAGGGCCACTTTCCCTGGTCGCCCTCCCCAGCAGGGAACTCTTTCTTCGTTCCCCGGACCAGTACGTCACATAGTATAGTGTAAATTTTTGATAGCAGTTAACACGTTCTTTGAAAGCGATGTACATTTTTCTCTTTCTTCATTGTGAACTTTAGTAGCAAGGCGTATATATTTTAATTCCCATAAATCGTTATTAGCCAAGTTTAGCATTTGCATTTCAGAAGGTGCTACTTCAATTTTGAACGGATGAAGTCTTAATTCGGTAATTTTTACTTTGAGAGGATCTATAATGAATACCGGAGCCCCTGAAAAGTCTTGAAATCTCTTCAAAGAAGGTTCATTCATTTTTAATATTCACTTCTAATAGTTTTAATAATGTGATAAACTTGAAAAATGTAATATAGTACCCCTTTCTATGTCATTAGTCAAAAGAACCATTTTTCTTTCAGGAGAAATAACTTCTTCAAGAAACGAAAACGCAATATTTCATCTACCTTGCAATTCAATGTTAAGTTGATGCATCGTTATGTCCACCATAACATGTAACTTTAACCAACCACTGTCCTTCTTTTGATTCTGAATAATGTACGCCTTTGTTACTAATGAATAGTTCGATTTCTGTTAAGCAAAAAGCAAATCGTTTTAAATACCATAATCACTAAGAGCGCATCTATATTATGCCAATAACTAGATGCCACTAGCTCCACTAGCAGGTAATCGAATTTTTGATTTCCTGATATGCCTGAGCCAGGTGCGTCGTTGGAAAAGAAATAGTTTCTTTCCTTTCTTGCCTTCCTTTTTCAATGATAGGTAGAGCAAGAAATACAGAAATTCGACTACCTACTAGTAGCCCGTAGTAGTAGACCGACTACCTAGTAGTAATAAGTCGTCCTCACGATTCCGATTTGCCAAAGAAGACATTCTTGTGTAGACCTGTGACTAAAAATGTTAGTTAAGGGGTAACACCACTCGAGAGCCAGAAAAAGAGACCTAAATTTGACAATTTATTTTGGAAGTATGACAAGCGGAAAGGAATTTCTTTTCAGAGGGTTTATTTAACACATATTGAAGTACGAAAAATAATTTTTTTTTTTGTCATTTTCGTACAAAATGGGGGCGACAGAGCCCATCGGTGGGAACAGCTTTCGTAGAAACACCGCCACGGGAGGACGGATTTCTCGCCATGTGTGAGAATTGGAATAAAAAATAAAAAAAATTTATAATCTATATACAATTGGCCTTGGTAGTTCGTAGGGGTTTTTTGTTTAATCAATTTTTGTAAAAGTTATGCATGTTTTAAGGAATGAATCGACGTTTTGCATGAAAAATGTGCATTGAATTGTTTATAAAAAAAAAAGTTTACATTGAATCAAAAAACGGCTACGCACTACCACGGAGGATATTGTTGTGAAGCTACTGTAAAAATTTCAATTCGATCCATACAATAGTCACCGAGAAATCCGTCCTCCCAGTATGACAAATGTGGTTTCGAGAAAAACGCGTTTAAAGTTTTATGAACATTTTAATCCTTCAATTTCTTATTTACCTCTAATCTGCGATTCCTGCACCATACATTTGGCCAACCAGGTCGATGTTCGCCTCCTCCTCTACCTTCCTCTACAACCGTTTCTTTTGTAGGTAATAGATGTACTTATTATTTTAAATGGTAAAAGTAATAGAAAAGCAATGAATCGCAGCACGCCGCGTAAGTACTCAGTGCGCGCTCTGAGAAGCTGCGGCAAAATTGATAATTGACTCTTTTAAAATTCGTTTTCCACTATAAATCAAATGGCATTCTGTTTTTATGACCCTAAAGCATCGTTTAAGCGAAAAAAAAATCGACTTTTTGGAAATCCTAGAGTGGTGTTACTCCTTAACGAAATATACAGAGTTTAAGAGGTATGCAGGATTTATTTTTTAAACGTCACCCTTTCAATATTTTCTGTTACACAATGTTACTTAACATCTGATTGTGGAGAATGTCACCTGTTGGGACAAATAATTGTTGCGAGTTTTCCAACACAATTTGCCATACTGACGAGACCACCTTTCTAAATTATAAAATGCTACATGAGATTTTTCGATCCCATAACGTTCGAGAAACATCACTGCTGTACGCCGATCATTTTGTTAGCATTCGCCTAATACTAATAATATATTCGCTTCTGTATAAAAAATGGCCATATTCACAATGTTACTGGTTGAACAACAGCTCTAAATTGAGAAAGTTTTCATGGATAATTGAGTCAAAGTCAAAAATTGTGAATATTATTATTTTTGTTCCTTCACGAATGAATAAAGGACTTAAACGTATAAAATTCAGCAACGCTATTTCCGAGTGTTTTAAATAAATACTTAGCCGAAACTTCAAACTGTTGTATCTCATCATGGAAATATCTAACAAAAAAATGTTTTAGACAAAATTTACTTGTTTTCTTTCCTGCAATATCTAAATATGTAACCATCTATAGGGCATTCCATTTAAAATTATAAAATCCCGCCCCCCTAAAGGGAAAGGGGGCTACTTCGTGTTTATACAGGGTGTTCGGCTACTGGCGGGCATAATTTTAAGGGGTGGTAGCTGGGGTGATTCTGAACAACTTTATCCTTTACCAAAATACTGGTTGAAGCTTAGTTTTTGAATTATTAAGGGAAAACACGGACCAATCAGAGCGCGAGAATAGCGCACACCCAGATGCGAGAGCGACAGCTTCGAGCGTGACGGTTGACCCTGGTCGTGAACAAACAAATCGCGTGACATCGGTAACGTAGTTACCGTCATCGATCATATATCAGCCGGTAGGTAGTTATAAAATTCACAACTATTAATAATTATAAATTTATTAATGGAACTAATTGTATGGATTAAACGAAAATAAAGATGAAGATCAACAGCAGTTTTTTTTATATAATTAAAAAAAAATGACTTTTTTTCCACGATATAAAATTAAAGAATACTCGGACGCTTACCTCATTAATGAATTTACGATGCGAGAATTATATTAACATTTCACTAACGTTGATGAATTAACGAATCTTCATTAATTTTCCAGTTCATCGTTGTACGACAAAAAACCTGTTTACTCGCTAAAATCCACAAGTGCATATTAATACCCGCTCTATGGGATTGTCAAGTAAAAAGGGTGACTGTTATATTTGATGTTTTCCACATATGATACAATTTTCGGATGAGGAACTAAACAAACACACAATCACACACGCACCACGATTATCCCGAACGTAGTATTGAAATGTTAGAAATGTCCACCTTTTTTCCGCGTCGATTCGTTTACGAAAGTTCCTTACCATGTAGACACTACACATTATGCGTGATGAGTGATTCAAAGAAGAAAAAAGTCAGTTATTGCAAGATTTATTATCGCGATCGCACAACATGCACTAGCAACAATATTTTTACTTTATTTATTTTTATGAGTTGAAAAATTCTTCTTCACGACATGAATTATTTTTAACGAATATGCACTGATGTGTATTTCGACCGAACGTTTTACAATAAAGTCTCAGAATGAAGATAAATCAATAAAAGAAATGCGAAACAGTGACCCCCATCCCTACCCCCTCAACGCGAAGAAGGTTCCATACCAAGTTAAGAAGCTCGCTCGTCGAGAAGTGTAACATGATCTGGAGGGGGGGGGTATAGCCGCGAGACGATACCAATGCAAATACAAAACATTTTTAGTTTTGATGTTTTCGTTATCATGCTTCGACTAGTAAATTTTGTACTAGTTAAAATAAGACCAAACACGACGTAATTCGACTAAAGTTCTCAATGTAAGCGTGACATTTTGAAATTACAAATTAATGTTCTGAATTAGGTCGTGCTTAGTATCATTTTAATCAGGAAAATGTTACAAATATATTAAAGAAAGTTTCACAAAAAAATAATGAAAAAATCAAAAAGTTTTACTCTTGCATTAGGATTATCCTACCGATATGTTATTGTTTGTTTACGTTCGGTCGTTCGGCGTTTCCATCGATATGCACACGTGTATTGGAAATACGATTCCAACAATATTTAAAGGTTAACGGTTTTCACTTGGTTACTGTTTTTAGTTTCTAAGATTCTGTACAAATCGTCAGTTGCTTGTCGATTGTCGTAGGAGACGATCAAAGCTTTTTAACATTCAATATAACTTAATATAGTTTTTTATTTACTTATTTCTTGATTTCTTATTTATTACATTTTATTTAGTTTTATTTATTTATTTACACATTTTATTTCTTTATTTTATTTATTACATCGAAGAAAAAATATTATCCCTACCACTGGGGGGGGGGGAGATCCCTTGAAATGCCCGAAGCTCGCTCACCGAGAAATGTAACGTGATCCGGGTTGATTTATATCCGTGAAACAATACATATGTAAGTATTAAACCTTTTTATTTCTAATTTTTTCGTTATCCAACTCTTACAAATAGATTTTTCACATTTTTCTGATTAAAATGAGACCAAACACGACGTAATTCGGGTCATATTTAGTTTCAATAACTTATTAGATGCAAACATAACATTTGAAATTACAAACAAATGTCTCAGAATACGTCATGTTTAGTCTCATTTTAATCAGAAAAAAGTCACAAATATGTTGGTAAAAGGTGTATAAAAAAAACGACACCTACAAATATTTTATTCTTGCATTACGAATGCCCCACTGATATGTTACTGTTTGTTTACATTTGATATCCTTCGCACGCTGTCCTTTTCTACGTTCGGCAAAACATCAGTCAATGTAGAATATATGCAAAAGTTCAGGTCCGAAGAATTTGCTTATATCGAATGGTTGTTCTATTGATATTAATTTGTGAGATCGCATTGAGCGAAAAACTGCTCTTTTCTTTTATAGATATCAACTAGTTATAAATATAAGATCATTAACTAAGTGTACGCGATAAATGAATTAGTCAATCATAAATTAGCATTGCAGGTAGAAGTTATTACGTGACACGTAGCCCAATCCATTGCCTGGTATAGCGCTTACAGTGTCATATTGTGTGACGTCACACGACGTTGGAGCTGGATGTTGCATAATGTACGTTGTAACGAGGCACTTTTTTTTTGGCCTCGTTACAAGAAGTCACCAGGCCCGCCGGCATCCCTCCTCCGCCTAGGCGACTTCCTTGCCGCCGGAGTGAATGGAGGGATGCATGTGTTTTTTTTCTTTTTTTTTTCTTTTTACTTTTTAATCACCGTGTCACCCCATTCTTCCTGCCACCCCTTCTACGCGCGGCGGCCGCTGGACGACGAGGAACCCACGTCCTCGGTCGCGGGGAACCTCCACCCGAGCGATGGAAGCGCGGGATGGGTCCACCGGAGGACCGCCAACTACCCGCTAACCGGTCGTCGAGCCACCCCGTCATCCTCCGCAGGGGCGACCGGCAGCCAAGGAAGAGGGATGCCAGGCCTGGGAACCAACCACCCCAGCCACCACACGAAGGGGTCCCAGGACCAGGCCACCAGGGGAGCGCGGTGGCCCATCCCCAACGCCGAAATCCTCGGGGAGGGGGAACCCCGTGCACCGGGAGACCAGCGACGGAGAAGAGGAGAAGCACGCGGGCTGCTACGGGAGTGAGACGCCGGGACTCCCAGCCATCCTTGTCCACCCCCAGTTTTGTTTTTGTATTTTTTTTTTCGTGTGTGTGTTATTGTGTGGGAGTGCGAGGACGCCGCCGCCCAACATTGGCAGAACGAGGAGGACCGGCATTTGTCCAGGTAGGGCTTAACCTCCTGGCGATCGGCGCCGTTCCCTTTTTTTTGGGTATGCTTGAGAGTGCGTGTGTGCGGGTGGTACCTGGTGGAAGGAACGCCCGCCGGCGACGAGAACCCGTGAGGCCGCGTACCGTTCCAGTTATTTTCGCGCCTCCGCGCCGTACCGTGTCGCGTCGCGCCGTTCAGTACCGGTCCCATAATTTCTCTTTCTTACTCGTTTTTTTTTTCTTTTTATATTTCGAGTTTAGGACCAGCGTCCCACTTTTGTCCACACCACCGAGAGGGTGTGCTCCCGTGAGTGCGTCCGCATTTGTTTTACCGTTGCGCTGCTTTTCTATTTTTTTTTTTTTTTGTTTTGTATCGTGAGCCCCCGCGTCGCGAAACCCCCTTCGCGTTTGGCGAGTACGGACCTTCTTCCCGGCCGTAATTTGTACCGCGAGGGGCTCTTTTCGGTTTCATTAGTGTAGGATAAAATTAAATGTAACACAAGGTAACACAAAAAATAAGGATTTAATGATAAAAAGAATCAATGATGAGTCCGCGAAGTCGCAGGTTACATTCACTCCGGAAAAAACGTCTTTCGATGACGCCGTCCGTATCGCAAGTCTCCTTTTTTCGCGGGAAGAAACAAACAAATGCCGCTCGCGGTTTGCATGACAACCCATGCAGAGCGCGCAGCCGAACGTGTTTCGACATCACTAACGGGTGGTCGTAATTATAGGCACCACATTAGATTGGCATATTTTGGCCTCCATTAAAGTTTACTCTTTCTATACTACTCGCGGATCGTCTAATTATTTCTTGATCTCCCCTGATTTCCGCATTCGCCTGAGCAGCCGGAAGGGCGAATACCCCGGACGAGTGCTTTTGCGCCCGGAAATAAAATCGTCCGTGGTTGTGTACGTGCGTAACAGGAGGGCCACTTTCCCTGGTCGCCCTCCCCTGAAGGGAACTTATTCTTCGTTTCCCGGACAGGTACGTCACAACGTGAAGAATTATATGTATTGTAGCAGCGTCTACAGGCTCTATTAATAGTTAAGCATTGTACAGGGTGTTCGAACACTGGTAGCCATAATTTCAGGGAGTGACAACTGAGATGATACTGATCAACTTTCTCCTTTACAACAATGTTGGTTGAAGCTTAACTATTTGAACGATTAATGAAAAGCATTGACCGCATCAGAGCGCAAGAATAGCGCGCGCTCAAACGTGAGAGCAATGGTTCCAAACGTAACGATTGACCGTGGTCGTAGACAAACGCTTTTGTACCTGGATTGTGTATTGTTTAATAGGAAACCCTAATATCAAAATTCAGTTAAATAATGAACAGAACAATTAAAAATAATAAGAGCACATTTATTCTACAGCGGATGCGCAGTAAGTGAACGAAAAAACACATGCATTTTTATTTCGTTTTTGTTTTTGTTGAAACATAGATTTTACATGTCACAGTTTATGCACATGTTTTGCGCCTCGTGCTATCTCACTGGGATGGCACTGTTGTCCTTATTTCCACAGTTATAAGTAAAGTTATATAGGATAAAAAATCGGAAATTGTATTTGTAGCTCGTTACAAAAATACAAAACAACTTTAGGATAACGTGAGGTGATGTACATAAATTTGACACAGGTTAACAGACAACAATATATATTTTAATAAAACAATAACAAAAACAATAACATATAACAATTAGGAGTCTGAATCATAACGCGAACAGAAACTATGATTATACAAGCGCGATGTGTTTTCTACAAGAGTCAGTTGCTTTCTGCTGGATTTTCCAAACTCTCTCTGCCCATAAGTTAATAACAAACAATTAGTTTATCCCCTATCTGTAAATATTCCATAACCGGAACTTATTTTTAAATGTTTTATTCGTTACTTGATTTAACTTTGACGTAGCGGCAATCTGTTAGCAATTGCACTGCCACGGTGCAAACATGCCTGTTCACGATAACGTTCGGCCGTCAGCTCGTACCTGTCGCCCTCGCATCTGGGCGCGCGCTATTCTCGCGCTCTGATTGGTCAGAGTTTTTCATTAATAATTCAAAAATTAAGCTGCAGTCAACATTTTGGTAAAGGAAAACGTTGCTCAGTATGACCCCAGCTATCACCCACTGAAATTATGCCCACCAGTAACCGAATACCCTGTATATATATGTATATATTTACAAGAGCTAGATAAAGAATTAACTTTGTATTTGTTAAGTAATAAACGTTTTAGTATTACTAACTCGAGTTCATGTTGATTCGGATCTCCAACATAATACAGAAGTTCTTGTACATGTATTATATAGTATTTACATGGTTATTATTTATTTGTTTCGAGTTATCACTATCCAGCTTAATCAGAATTAGCAAATTTGCATTGTTGTAAATAAGGATGCTTAGGAATGTTCGCATATGTCTGACAAAGATAGAAACAGTCAACGATCGAATGTCTCCCTATAGCAAAGTAATCTATTATTGTGTCTTGTGTATCACATGCAAAGATAAAGGTCAAATTCGGAAGTGATATATTTGTTAAAATTACATCGATACAGTCGGTGTAAAAAGTATGAAGAAATTACAGTACATAATTTCAGTAAAAATGATGTATAATATCGTTTATTAACAAAATTTTAGCAAATAAAATATACATATATATCAGTATGTATCTTCATACATGTCAGTTAATCGAAGCCATTGTTTAAAGTAGTTGTGTATTAAATTTGTTGGTTAATTTTAAGATGGGTCGAAAAGGTCCGGAAACTGCAGAAGAAGAATGGAAAATTATTATAAATTTACATAACAAGTGTAAATCACTGACTGAAATCTCCTCAATAGTCAGTAGACCTCGGTCTATAAGTACAAGGAATCAATGACAGATATTGTTTGCGAAAAACAGTTGTGACGTGCTGGTCCGGGGAACGAAGAAAGAGTTCCCTGCGGGGGAGGGCGACCAGGGAAAGTGGCTCTCCGGTTACCCACGTACACAACCACGGACGATTTTATTTCCGGGCCCCAGTGCAATGGCACTCGTCCGGCGTATTCGCCCTTCCGGCTGCTCAGGCGAAAGCGGAAATCAAGGGGGGTCAAGAAATAATTTGACGACCCGCGAGTAGTATTGAAAGAGTAAACTTTAATGAAGGCCGAAATAGGCCAATCTAACGAAACCGAAAAGAGCCCCTCGCGGTACAAATTACGGCCGGGAAGAAGGTCCGCACTCTCCAAACGCGAAGGGGGTTTCGCGGCGCGGGGGCTCACGATACAAAAAAAGAAAAGAAGCGCAAACGCTAACAAACGAACGCGGACGCACGCACGGGAGCACACCCTCTCGGTGGTGTGAAAAAAAGGGGGACGTTGGTCCTAGACCCAAAATACAAAAAGAAAAAAAAACGAGTAAGAACGAGAAATTATGGGACCGGTACCGAACGGCGCTGCGCGACGCGGCACGGCGCGGGGCGCGAAAATAAACGGTAACGGTACGCGACCTCACGGGTCCTCGTCGCCGGGCGGGCGGTCCTACCACCAGGTACCACCCGCACATACGCACTCTCTCGCATACCCAGAAAAAGGGGAACGGCGCCGATCGCCAGGGAGTTAAACCCTACCTGGGCAGATGCAGGTCCTTCCCGTTCCACAGGTGTTGTGTGGCGGCGTCCTCACACTCCCACAAAGTAACACACACACCAAAAAATAAAGAAAAACTGTGTGTGTGTGTGGGGGGGGGGGGGGGGGGGGCGAGGTGATGACTGGGAGTCTCGGCGTCTAACTCCCGTGGCAGCCCGCGTGCTTCTCTCTCCTGGGTCGCTGGTTCCTTCCTTCGTCACGCGGGGCGCGGGATGCCCCCCCCCCCCCTCGAGGATTTCGGCGTTGGTGATGGGCCACCGCGGTTCTCCTGTGGCCAGGTCCTGGGACCCCCTTCGGCTGGTGGCTGGGTGTGGCTGGTTCCCAGGCCTGGCAACCCTCGTCCTTGGCTGCCGGTTGCCCCCGCGGAGGATGACAGGGTGGCGCGGCGACCGGGCAGCGGGCAGTTGACGGCTTTCCGGTGGGCCCATCCCGCGCTTCCATCGCTCGGGTGGAGGTTCCCCGCGACCGGTGAAGCAGCTCCTCTTCGGCCAGCGGCCGCTGCGAAGGGGGTCGAACAGGGGGGATCGCGTCATTCCGACAGAAAGAAAAGAACCATTCATTCCTCCATTCGCCCCGGCGCACAGTGGCGAAAAACGGCGGAAACGTGGAGAAAATTCAATAAATGGAAATCGCAAATCTTGAAACCCGTTTAGTGGAACTAGTTTATAAGGAATCTGGCCATAATGTTCACACACTTTTAATGATTTTATTGTTACCATTTCGAAGATATAAGCCTCCAAAGTTGAACATTTTTTAAAGTCAATTTTTCCGGCCAAAGTTTGACACATTGCTGTTCATTATTTTTTAAATATTATGTTCATTCACTATTATTGGCAATTAATATGATACTTTAGTATTATAATTACGTAAATTGCACAACAAAATGTTTATTTTTAACACTGGTATGGAAAGAGATATAAACCATAGTCATATTTAATGTTTATGTAAGGTAATAGTTTTGATCTTCACCTCGGTTCACCTACCAAATAGGCTTAAATGAAAGCTGGAAGCTTCCCGAGTAAGGATCTGTAACGATATCTTGCGGTAATTTGCGGTTTTCTGAGTTATTCACATTTTTGTTCATACACGCGTCTTATTATCATACGCGACAACAGCAGTTCCGGACGTTTTTCAAATATGTCGTCGGTGTTGATGATTTATACACATTGCGTGACATATTTTAGGCATTATCTTACAATTTTTTGTCATAGCGGAATTTAGATTAGTAAATAACAAGATTCTATGTTAAGAGACACAGTCACGTTTACACTGCCGATATATCTTCTATTATTTCCGATATTTCTGAAACTGTTTGGTTTAAGCTCTTTATGAGGTAGTTTTTCCAGTTTCGTTAAATCTAGTCGTCGAGTTTTTCAATAGTAAATTACCTGTTGTAAAATATATCCAAAAGCTATCACTTAATTCTGTGCTATTCCTGGTGCAGGTGATGTCGAAGCATCCGAAGAAGATGGTGATTAATTATTATACTATTTTTTTCTAACTATTTTATTATTTTTTTTTTCTTGAATTATTATACTATTTCACTTGAGTCATACTAACCATTCCTATCCTTTCCTGATAGAACAACACCACCATCTCGCGATTTCCATCGAGCAATGACACCTTTCTTATAAATAATCAACAATCAATGAACAATCAATTTCATATCTTTGAACTTGCTTTTTCTCGAAAAAAGGTATCATTGGCCAAGAGTGACTATTAAAACACCTTCCCAGATGTAAATCTCCTAAAATGCATGTGAAACCTATTTATACTGCTCGCCACAGAGGGGGGTACAGTACTTCTTGTTTAGCTCATTGTGATGTCAATTTTAAACACTCAGTTTTGCGAAAGGTCTTCTTTTGTAGATAAGATATCAAGCTACATATTCATGTATATATTACATATTAGATATTTAAACTTCATACAAAAATTTAAAAAATAAAAATTTATTTACAATTTCTGATGTTAAAAAATTAATTTGTCAATAAAAAAAAATATTATTAAGATAGTTCGAACATTCAAGATTAAAATGAAAAAAGATGTAATTAATTTCGATAAATAGCTTCCGAGATAAAAATTCATACGTACAGTACTCCGTATTAGTTAATTAACAAATCAAAATTCAATTTTCAACACAAAAAATTAATTTGTAACATTAATACAATCATCTTGTAAAAAAACATTTGAATAATTTATCATAGAATCGAAGATATTAATTTTGTCCACGTTTTTGCCGTTTTTCGCCACTGTGCTGCGTAAATAAGATAAGCTACGGCCAAAACATCATAAACAATATTGGACACGCTAAAGACGCAAGCGAGACAAACGAGTGTATAAAACAGAAGCAGTCAGGCACGTGCGATCATTGGTAATGTGATCCATAATAACAATAACAAGACCGTCTCCGATCTAATAACAGCCGAACTACATTCTAACGATTGATATTGTGGGTAATCGAAATAAAGTTGTTTTAAAACTTTCATCGTGAGTCTTCGTGCGTAACAATATAAATATTTTGAAGAATAATCTTCATCAAAGTGCAGAAAAGATGCATTTAGGGGGTAATTTTATGCTGATGCAAGACAATACTTCAAAACACGATGCCAAAAACACATAAGGGTGGATTTCATATAATGTTTGAAAACATTTAAAAACACCTCCACAGTCACTAGATGTGAACATTATTGCATACGCAGGGGATCGCCTGAAATGAAAAAGACGGTCCTACCACATTTCATCAAAAAGCGATTTAAAAAGGACACTTTCGAAGCAATGGAAAAATATTCCAAGTAGAGTACTGTTATGCCGCAGCAAGGCCCACGGCAGGAATCTTTTAGGATACTCTTCATTTGATAAAACTTCTTCATTTTTAGGTTGTTTACCACGCACAGAGGTTAAAGTGATTTTTGATTACTAACAAAAGGCGCGATCAGTGGTTCCTACAGGGTTTTATACGCCATTAGATCGGATGACCAACGCTTCCCTGAATAGTGTAATATTTGCATTATTTTGAGTGACCTCCGGAAAAATGTTGTGTCAGGCCTATCCTCGTAGCAGATGTTGAAGGTGGGCTACTTTCGACACTACAATACTCACCAATATGGTAAATTTGATGCCACCACGACTATAAGTCATAATAAAATCAAAAGGGAATTCCACCAAATATTAAAGTAACTAAACAGAGAGATTTACTGTCCTTTAGATATTAAAATTTTATTATTTTTTCTATTAAACTGTAACTGTATGAATACTTGTTATTAGGAAACTGAGGAAAGGATCAAAAAGCTACATTATTAAAATTAATACAACGATTTAACTAGGCAAACTGTCTCGTTTATTCTGTGAACGTGTTTCCACGATCACAGTCAGCATAAGAATGCCTCCTCGGCCAAACATTGGTCGTGAGGAACCAACGTCACCATGGCCCTTGACGACTATACAATATTCCTCAGCCTCATAAAACTTTCCCTTGCGACCAGGAAAACACTCTGACAAAACGCACATGGCCTGCTCTCGCCGTCCGCATCTATACAAACTCTAAATTTCTAACAGTTACATATATATTTTTGCGATTTTCTAGATATTCATTAATATTTTCTCAATAAAAACAGATATTGCATTTTTGTTTAATAAAAATTATTCTAGAGACTTCTACGAATATGTATGTATTCTTTATTTGCTGAAATTTTTTTAATACACGATGTTCTACATTTTTGTTGGAATTAATTATTGTATGAATACTTTTTACATTGATCGTATATCAGTTGTAACGACTGAAGGTACGCATACATTTTTTCCAGCAAACTTATTAACCCTTATCGGTCGTAAGTCACCTCTCACGCGACAACACTACTTTGGCGCTATGATCGCATGTCACGTGGGTGGTAACTTGATGGAACCTGTCGAAATTTTCATTTTGGAGAAGATGAAACTGCGCGATATGGAACGCCATTAACATCAGACAATGACGATAAATTAGTTGGAAAACTACATATCTTGTAACTCGATGCTAAAGGAAAACATGCTTGGAGGAAGAAAAGCAACGCTATACTTTGTGATGTATCGGTTCGGGGAACGAAGAAAGGGTTCTCTGCGGGGGAGGGCGACCAAGGAAAGCGGCCCTACGCGTACCGACGTTCACAAACCACGGACGATTTTTAATCTGGGGGCCACTGCTTAAGCACTCGTCCGGAGGATACGCTCTTTCGGTAGCTCGAACGGGAGCGGAAATCAAAGGGGGGGGGGGGGGGGGAGTACTTGGGGACGATAAATTCTATTCGAGGCCGAAACAGGCGACGTAAGCGAAATTAAAAAGAGCCCCACGCGGCACAGCTCACTGTCAGGAAAGAGGGACGCGCTCTCCAGTTGCAGAGGGGGTTTCGCGGCGCGGGGGCTCACGGAAAAAAAAAAGAACTCAACGGACTCGCGATCGCGCGCAAAGCGAGAGCACACCCTTTCCGGGGTGTGTACAGAAAGGGGACGCTGGTCCTAAAAGAAAAATATGACGGAAAAAAAAAAGAAAAAATTACGGGACCGGTAGCGGAAATTCGCGGCGCGGCACGGTACGGAGGCGTGGAAGAACGAGAATTAAAAAAAACGAACGAAACGCGGCCTGTAAGGTCCTCGTCGCCGGGGCTGGTGGTCCTGTCGCAAGGTACCACCCACACACGCACGCTCACACGCTCACACTCACAAAAAAAGGAGGCCCTCCAGGAGGCAAGAATCTTATCTTGACACAGGGTGGTCTTTCCCAACGTCCCGGAGATTGGCGTTGCCGTACCCTCACAACACTCACAACACAAAAAAAAAAACAGGAAAAGAAAAAGAAGTAATGAGAGATGATCAAAAAAAAAAAAAGAAAGAGAAAGAAAGAGAAAACGAATTTAGTGGCTGACGCGTTGCAGACAAAATTAGGGAACTGAGGTGCTCGCATGTTAATCTTCTCCCGCTGCTCGCTTGCGTCTCTCGTATCGTTGCTCGTCTCCCGGTTCGTGGGAGAGAATTTCGACGTCACCGCGCTCCTCCTGGTGGCCAGGTCCTGGGACCCCCTTCGGGTGGTGGCTGGGGGTGGCTGATCCCCAAGCCTGGCATTCCTCCAGGGTTGAATGCCGGTCGCCCCCACGGAGACTGACGGATGGCTCGGCGACCGGTCAGCAGGCAGCTGGATCTTCCGGTGGGCCCATCACGCTCCTCTGTCGCTCGGGTGGACGCGCCCCCGCAACCGAGGACGCGGACTCCTCTTAGGCTCCAGTGGCAACCGCACGGAGAGGGATAGAGTAGGGGAGGGAACACGCAGAAGAGAAGTAAAAAGAAAAAAGAAAACTCACTCTCACATGCGTTCCAGCGCCCCAGCAGCGAGGGGTTCGCCTGGGCGGAGGAGTGAGGCCGGCGGGCCTGGTGGCCATTCGTAACGAAGCAAAACGTGCCTCGTTATAACTTCTGTAAAACGTGCAATAGAAAACCATTCCTTCATGTTAGAGATTGTTTAAAAAAATATCATACATTAAAAACTTATTAATAATTATTTGAAACTCATATACTTGTAATATACTTTCAAAACAAGAATGTTATCCTTATAATACTGAAGTTTTTTCGCATATTTACCGAAACCAGTTACAGCTTAATGAGAATCGCGTATAAGAAACTAGCGACCGATAAGGGTTAACACAGACTTTTCACAGTTTAATGGACCACAAATAATACGACGTATAGTATTCGGCACCATGCTTCCATGTTTACGCAATTTATTAGTGGACATTGTATTTTATTATCGAAGTTTTACCCTTTTATAGTCTCACACTGATATACGAATTGTATGGTTCTATCTATCACCATCATCTGAAAAACTATGGTCTGGACCGTAGTATTTAAATTAATTGTATGCTTCCAAATCAATCAATATTCATTTCACTCTTATCACAAACTACAGTATTTATAACGAACATACAGAACAAAACAATCAATATTTTCCCATCTCTTGGATCGTGACATTTGCTATATTTATCACAGAGTACTTTACTGCACAATTTTTACAGCCACATACATTGTTTATATCGATTTCCAGAACATATAAAAAGTGATCAAGAAGTTCATCTATACCGTCGCTGTATGGACATTTCAATCGTCCTTGATAGCCAACGCATATACAGGGTGTCCCACAATAAGTGTAAGAGCCGAAAAAAGAAGGTAGGTGGGGCTATTCTGAACAGCTTTTTCCTTTGCCAAAATATTGGTTGAGGCTCCATTTTCGAGTTATTAGCAAAAAACACTGACCAATGAGTGCGCGCGTGGACCGAGCGCGCGACAGCGTGAGCGGCAGCTTCGAATATAACGGCCAATCGTGATCGTGAACAAGCTTATCGTTAACGCATCGGTATAGCGTCGGTATAATAGGAAGCTGTTAGATGAAAGTTACATCGAATAATGAATACAAAAATCTGGATTATTTTTGAGTTATCATTCATTCATGGATAAGAAATAAAGAAATTAGTCCTTACTTACGCAATCAAAATAAATCGAATTTATTCGATACGTTTATTCATTATCGCAAAGAAATAATAGATAAAATATGGAAAATTATTCTCGTTAGATATTCTGATGATGAAAAAGAACAATTTCTCATTTTTGAAAATTTAAATAACTTTTCCATTCAACAAATAAAAATTTAAATCGAATAATTAACAAATCTAAATGTAACTTACCCATTGAACCGCAAATAGTCACGATGAAAATGCACCTCTGTCGCCGGGTCGATCCACCGATCCTTACCGTTAGAAAAAATAAATCACCACACTGAAACTCTCAATTTACTTCACTGTCAACTATCACTGTCATCTTACATTATTAGCTTTCATTATCACTTTTCCCTGTCACTTTTCAGTAATTAGTCACTGTGAGCCTGACACGTAAATCGGCCGAACACGTGAACGAATATTCATAAATAATTTTAACTATACTGTCTTGAAAGCAAGAAAGCGGATTTTTCGATTAAAAACTACGATATATTTTATTTCGGCTGGTGTCTTTCGACAACAAACGATGATTCTCTCGATCGACGCCACAGTCGATCAACAGATCACCGTTGCATAGCAACCGTTTGCGACGTACGCCACGCGATCGAGAACGAAACCGAGATACGTGGCCCGCTCAACAATGTCTTCTATTAAAATATAATATAATATCGATTCTTCAATTCGAATTCCTTATAATGAGACTATAGAGTATCGTTAAACATACATATCTATGAATAATCGTTCACGTGCTTTCATTCGGTCCGTTTACCGGTCGTGCTTATGTTGTGCGATTATTAGAAAGAGACAGTGAAATAAATTGAGAGTTCATTGACCCTGCCAGGACATCAGCTGTTGATGCTCTGATCGGTGGATCTATCCGGTGACACAAATATTTTTTATCGAAGCTTGTTTTTTCATGGATCAATGGATAAGTCTTATTTAAGTTGTTTGTGAATTTTTACAATTAAACGTATACAAGAATTGATTTATTTGACTTCAGTGAGTTACTGCATTATATATTCTGTTTCAGTTCTATCTCATTTCATAGACAAGGTCCTCATTCGTTTTAAAACGTGAATTTATTCGTTTGCTTCATTAGAATAGTTGACAAAATTAATTTTCGTGAATTTATTCCTTATTCTTTTTCGGAGGCATAAAATAAATACCATATACTTGATGTGAGCTTGGTCTAAACTTTCGCTCACGCTGTCGCGCGCTCGGTCCACGCGCGCTCTCATTGGTCAGTGTTTTTTGCTAATAACTCGAAAATGAAGCCTCAACCAATATTTTGGCAAAGGAAAAAGCTGTTCAGAATAGCCCCACCTACCTCCCCTTTTCGGCTCTTACACTTATTGTGGGACACCCTGTATATGGATCCGCAATATCGATTAAGGATTGCGACGAATGTCGTCGTCAGCCAATGGAAAAAATATTACAATTCAATAATTTATATGATACATGCGCTTTCTATCGAATTCTAAATTCCAAGTTATCAATTTTATGATCGTAAACACATATAACAAAAAAAATTAATTGGTGTATTCCCATAGTAATAACCATACCAATAAGCTCATAGTAGATGACATACTTGTTGGAAAAAACACAAAAACGTATCTTTGTGAGGGACTTATTTCTAGGCAAGAAAGTTGTCGCTATAGCTATTTGAGTAGATACGAAAATCAAAATGGCACTCGTAATGGGAATAAAGAAGAAGAAAAAGCATTTTCAAAAAAGAAGTAACACAAAAGTTCCTATTAGCATAGCGGTTATTATTTCTACTATTGTTGGGTATCGTCGGCTCGATAGTTAAAGGAATTACGGTATTGCCAGAGCAGTAAATAGCATTAGTTGCGTAATTATGCCATTAACCCTTTCGCGACGGCGCATCTGTACCATATTTCGCCACTTTTCACAACAGCGCGGCTGACCATACTTTGTCGTCTTTCGCGAAAGCGCTGATGAACCATACATCGCCACCAATGTATTTATAGTTTTATTTTCGCTATTGAAATAAAATATCAATGTAATTATAATTTTAATAGTATTTATTCCATATTATTTTTTAATAACCTTCATTACTGTTTATATTTTTGTACTATTCCCTCTTTTCTAGAGCATTTTGGTACACTTACGAACTCATCTGAATGTATAGTAAATAACATGAAAGAAGTTTAAATAACGTAGAACTCGTGTACCAATTATCCACCAATAACGTGTGTCCTTTGTTCAAATAGGGTTCTAAAACAGCCATTACAACATTTTCAAATTTTCTAATGTATGCATATTGTGAGTGCATAGTATTAGATCGGTTGTAGATAATAAAATCTTGTATATATCCCGTTTTACAATCACAATGGACAAAAGATTTTATTCCGAATCTACTCCTTTTTGCAGCAATAAATTGCTTAAAAGATAGCCTGCCTGTTCGGTAAATGTTCGGGAACCGGGAAGTGGACTCGGGAGCCGGGGTGTAAAGTTACCCGTTCGTTATAATTTTACGGTTTATTGACGAAATACAACGACACTCTTGACACAACGCACGCACACTTAAAAACGATGACGATGATGACGAGACGTACAAAATATCACAAAAAGAAACTTGCTTCGCGTTCGCGCACCGGGGATTATTCCGAATCGCTTAATCCGTATTCACGTTTAATTGGTTTACCGGTCGGCTTTGTTCTGTCGAGCGAGAGTCGGGCGATCACCTGAATTCGGGAATCCGCGGTAACGGTCTGACGTCACGGCCCAATCAGCTGGCGCTAATCAGCCGCGACGCCGACAAGAGCCAATAATTTTGACTCGGGGACGATTGTGGTGTCTCGCGGTCTCTCAATCCTTCCAGAACGCACCGAAAGAGATCTTCCGGCGCGTCCAGGAGGACGAGAGACAGAGAAATTCACCGTTGATGCGTTTGAATTCAGGGATCGCCCGCTCCTGCTTTGGTCGGTTACGGAACACTGCCCTTATATAAAGGGATACTTTCATCTGTACACAAATTTTTATAAGAGTAGAACGCTTTTACAAATGATTTTCGTAATTTATTGATTATTTCACGCATTTTCCATAAATGATCAGAATTACATTTCATAATCATCAACAAAATACAACATATTCACAAGGGACATCACTTAGGTGTTACATGCAGATTTTAATGAAATTTACATATGTGGTAGCTTTTCGAATATTATTTGACACGTATTTTTTTATATCTTCTGACATGCATTTTGAGGTGGTGAAAGTAGCCCTCAAAGTTGAGGGTTGAAAATACATTTTCTTTAATATCTCGGAAAGTAGAGGTTGCAGGAGGGTGAATTTTTTTTTTAAAATGTGTATTTTTGAGTAAGAAATTTAGTTCATTACGAAAATTTGTAGAGAAATTATTTATTTAAATAATATATTAAAAAATTGGATTTTTTTCAATTTTTTTACCCCAAATACTGTTCGATTTTTATGCAGATTTGTATACGTAAAATATGGATCAAAATAGGGGATACGTGTTTTTGGAATTTTTTGTTTATTGCAATTTAGCAATAATTATAACATATACAATTTTCGTCTACTTTTTACGGAGAAAAGTGTTGAGATTTGTTTTCGTAGAGTGTGAGCGCTTTTTGTGCTATCATTTGCCACGTTTTTAACAATTGGACAATATTACATGTTTATTGTTCCATCATCGGTAGTCAGAGAAGGTCCAGCGGGTAGGTATAAACCCGCCGCGGTACCAGTCGTCGTTGTACAGAACGCAGGTTTTTATGGCCAATGAAACGTTTAGTCGAAGGTACAAGTTTAGCTATTTCACTTTTAATAATTTGAACCGAAATGTTCCTAATTTAAATGATTGGATAGTTCTGAAAGCTGCTAATTTTGTTATAGTATTCAGGGTAATGCAGAAATCGAAGTTTAAAATTATTGAAAATTCCTAAAGATACTACCGGATTTCTACAGCCATTAGATGTGTTCAGTTTTAGAATATGGAAGAATTGTTCACATAAGATTTCTGAGATAATAATTTTATTAAATTTGGATATGACTTTACATTCCCACAATTTCACCATTAAATTAGTATAGAAAATAATATAATGGTTTATTGAAATTGGTAAATTTAACAGTGACCTGATAGACAAAAAAAACTAGTACGCAATTCGCACGACATTTCTACACTGTCTTCTGTCCGCTCAGAAAAAATCCACGAGCCATCTTCCCCTCTCTCACCACACTCTCCAAAAACATTGACGCATCGGTGCATTGTCCGTATATTATAATTTTATATTACGCAATCAACGTCTCGCAAAATTACAACACTACATTACAATCTCTGATATAAAACCAACATTCGTCGCCAAAATAGAAAAATTCCTTCCGATGTGCCTGGTTCCGCTATACACTACTCAAAAGAATTAAGGGAACAGAAAAATTTCTGTAATTTTTAGGTCATATTCAAATTGCTCTATCTCCGCTAAAAATGATCGCAGGAAATAATTGGTATAGCCATTTTGAAGCTTCAGGTCTCTAGTTTCTGACCCGTGGTCGCAATAATTTTGGGACCATTTTTTACCAATGAAACAAACTAAAATTCGCGATGCAAACATTTTCGAACATTTTTTTTTTTTTTTTGTAAGTTTCTATAGGCGCCGGAAAATTTTTGGGATGAGTGCCACTGCCACGTCCTGTTTCCTTGTTTCATTCTCTGTAATTTGCACTTTAATGGGGGTTGTTCGAATGATTGGTTGCGAAGTTCTGAGCTTCCAAAGCCAAAATGATACTTTTTCCTTTGGTAGTCATTATCTCATGAACCCGCCATCGAACAATAATTGTAAGGGCGGTTCTGGAAAGCTAAGAGTATACCCACGAAGGGAAACAGTACGTGGCAGCGGCATTTATCCTAAAAATTTTCCGGCGCCTGTAGAAACTTGCAAAAAAAAAAAAAAAATGTTCGAAAATGTTTGCATCGCGAATTTTAGTTTGTTTCATTGGTAAAAAATGGTCCCAAAATTATTGCGACCACGGGTCAGAAACTAGAGACCTGAAGCTTCAACATGGCTGTACCAGTTATTTCCTGCGATCATTTTTAGCGGAGATAGAGCAATTTGAATATGACCTAAAAATTTCAGAAATTTTTCTGTTCCCTTAATTCTTTTGTGTAGTGTAGTTACATATGTCAGCGTCATACTTGACGAATTTAATTACCCAGTTGAGTTTGCTTTAATGATTTAGAAACTATATTTTGTTCTCAATATTCTGGTGTACTTTCCATAAAGTGTTTATAGTGAGTCCAGCATTTGTATTTTACTCATTTCTTCGTTGAATTTCATTACTGTGCACGCGATATAGTATATGTTTCAAAGACACTCATTCCATTTTAGCTTTATTATATTTAATATAATTTATAATTTCAATTTCAAAAATTTATTATTTTTATTACAATTAATTTATATATAAATTCAGTAAGATTAAAGGATCAGCAATTTTTTGAACAAAATTTTTCCAAATTCGAAACCTATAGATGTGAAATGGTTGAACAAATGGTGTGGCAATTTTTGGTATTTTTAATATGTCCAGTTTCTTACTTGTTTCTGACATTGGAATTGCACGTCATAACTTCTTCTTGCTATACCTTTTTCATGAGTTGAGGAGCACAACAGTATTTTCTGTTGCACGTGGAAAAAAAATGTTGGCAAATTTTTAAGTAGAAGCTTGATCCATTGCCTCTTCATTGACAGAAATAGCTAAGATTTGGTCATACGTCAAATCGTCAAATGTAAATTCTTGTTGCATTTCTATGTTTGTATACATACCCCGATTCTTTATACATGTTGATTGCACCTGTACAGCAACGATTGGTACCGCGGCGGATTTATACCTGCCCGCTGGACCTTCTCTGGCTACCGATGATGGAACAATAAACATGTAATATTATCCAATTGTTAAAAACGTGGCAAACGATCGTATAAAAGGGGCACACATTCTATGAAAACAAATATCAACACTTTTCTCTGTAAAAAGTAGATGAAAATTATATATGTAATAATTATTGGTAAATTGCAATTAACAAAAAATTCCAAAACACGTATCCTCCATTTTGATCCACATTTTATGTATACAAATCTGCATAAAAATCGAACGGCATTTGGAATAAAAAATTGAAAAAAATCAAATTTTTTAATATATTATTTAAATAAATAATTTCTCTCGAAATTTTCGTAATAAACTAAATTCCTTACTCAAAAATACACATTTAAAAAAAATTCACGCTCCTAAAACCTCTAGTTTACGAGATATTAAAGAAAATGTGTTTTCAACCCTCAACTTTGAGAGCTAGTTTCACCACCTCAACATGCATGTCAGCAGATATAAAAAAATACGTGTCAAATAATATTCGAAAAGCTACCACATATGTAAATTTCATTAAAATCCGCGTGTAACACCTAAGTGATGTCCCTGGTCAGTAAGACTTTGTAGCGATCTCTACTTACTATCTTGCAAAAAAATATCACTCCGCTTTAATTCATTTTTGCTGCAATATTCATCAATTGATAACTTCTTATTTTTAGACATTAGTAAGCAAACAGCGATAAAACAGTACAGTTCTTCTGTCTCTGTCCCAGCTTCAGGATTACAATTGTTTCTTCGTCTCCATTGATTATTTATTTTTTTAACAATGTGTTGTGGTTATTTGAGTAAAGGAAAAACTGTATTGAAGAAATAATGTTTAATATAGATGGAAAAGTTAAAATAAACAAAACAATACTGACATGCTCCTATGTTTCTATTTTACTCGCTTGTAACCGACTGCCCGACATACATGTAAGAACAAAACAATTCGTCACCCATACCAACTCACGACATGTACAGACTTCTTCAACACTCATAACGGGTGTTGAGTTTTCTCCAACACAATCAAACCTGTCAATTCCTCAAATACGAATAATTCGAAAAATTGCAAAATTTTCCAAGAATCAGGTATGTCTATTTGAATTCCTGATTGTTATCTTGTAAATCCATTAATGGTGAGCCCATAATTTTGAAAGATCCTTCTGATATCTTCCGGATTGATACTTTGTAAATTAATATCTTCAGTTTCATCAGATTGCGGTGTACTAAGTAGATTTATTCGCCTTTTTTTACGAAGTGATACATTTATGTAACATTCATTTTCATCATAGCTATGCGAATCAGACTCGCTCACCTGTGTCAGTTGTTTCCTACTCTTATACTCCAATTTAAAAAGGATAAAATTTAAAATATTTATTAATATGAAGAACAAAAAGGGGAAATGAGGGGTCTTACCGATGTAATCAGTGATTCAGCTCCCTTAAATTTCTTGTAGGTTATTATAAGTTATTTGAATCTGATACACTATAAACTCACAGAAAATAAATGCACTTTTTCCGTATCAACGAATTTTTAGCAAAACAATTTTGCGTTGCCTTTTTTCTCTGAAAAATTCTTTATTTCTCTGACAATAAAGACTGCGCTGTATACAGTTGGCGGCTGCCGCTGTAAAATAACTAATAATTGCTGAGTATAAGCGGCGTCAGCCTCTGTGGGCCAAGAAGTGACCGCTGTACAGGGCCTTCAAACAGTCCCGGACCGGTTGAATAACTTGAAACGTATGCGTTGCTCAAAAAAATGGTTCAGACAAAAGTTGTAGGAAATTTCCCTAACTATCCAACCGCGTCCTCGTTCGTGACCATGAGTTTGACCTTCAAGGTCATTTCAAGGTCAAATCCATTTTTTTAATTGGCAACCCCTGTTCTTGACATTGGAAATGAAAAATGCGGAAAATTTTATGTCTAGATACGATCTTGACCACTCGAGAAATTTTACCTCGGAAGGTCAAATCAGGGTCAAACAGTGACCGGTTGGATATCTTGAAAAGTAGGCGTTGCTAAAAAAAAATGTTTCAGCAAAACGTTGTAGGAAATTACCCTGGCTGTACCATGGTAATATCTTCAAGGTCATATTAAGGAATAATTTTTTTAAAGCATTCGATAAAATGAAGCTTGCATTCATTCCAGCCAATTAAGGAACGATGGTGTGATGCCCAGCAAGTGAAGGCAAGGCTAGAGTTTACCCCAGCCAGTTAAGGCAAGGTGGTATGATTCATTCCCAGTCAGTGAAGGCGAGGCAAGGATTTATCCCATTCAGTTAAAGCAAGGTAAAGTGATACCCAGCCAGCTAAGGTAAGACAGAGTGAAGATCATCAGGTGAATGTAATGTTGAATCACTTTAGTCGAATATCAATCAATTTTTTTTTATTTTAGCAAATGCTCAAAGTTTCCACCCTCAACTACCTGGCAATGTGCTATGCGGTAGTAAAATGCTGCTACAGCTTGACGAATTATGCCTTTATCAATAGTAATAATTTCATCCCTTATCATCTGCTAAAGTTCATTGAGGTTCGCTGGTTTCGTTTGATATACCTTATCTTTAAGGGAACCCACAAAAAATAATCAAGCGGAGTAAGGTCAGGAGATCTGGCTGGCCAATCTATTGCACCTCCTCTTCCTATCCACCTTCCTGGAAACACTTCATTCTAAGAAGCACGTACACCTCGCCCATAATGAGGTGGTGCACCGTCTTGCTGGAAATCAAAATCATTGCCCACAATTGCGTGAATCGCTGGGATGATTTCATTTTGGAGCATGTCTTCATACTTAAGCGCTGTAAGATTTTCTTCAATAAAGAAGGGCCAACAATACTGTTGTTTATAACGCCAGCCCAGACATTCAGTTTCTGAGGGTATTGAGTACTGCGAGTATCCAATATCCATCTTGGGTTTATATCACTCCAGTACCTAAAGTTATGTCTATTGACATTGCCATTAAGCTCAAAGGTAGCTTCGTCTGAAAATACAATTCTATTCAAAAAATATTCATCAGCAGTTATTCGGATCATCGTCAAGTCACAAAACTCTAGGCGTCTATCTGGATCATCTTCAAGCAATTCATGTACAAGATTTAGTTTGTATGGATGGAATTTTAACTTTCTTCTCAAAATTTTATGCACTAATCCGACACTAATATTATGTTGCTGATGCAATTTCGTAACTGTACTATGGCAATCCTCATTGATTGAAAGAGCAACATCTAGCTGTTCTTCTTCAGTAGTTGCTGTAACTGGACGACCCGATCTAGGAAGATCTTTTATACCACCACTTAAGTTGAAACGCGTAATTGTCCTTTGTACTGTCGACTTGGATATCGGTTCCATTCCTACCCTAAAAGTATCGTTGAATAAGATCCGTACATCTTCATTAGATCTCGTCCTGTCACCGTATCCTTTCATCATAAGAATAACTATTCGCTCGCGTTCAGTGAGAGGAACCATGTTACATTCAGATGAAGGAATAATCTAATAGAAAAATTTTAATTTAAGGGGTAACGCCACTCTAGAATTTTGAAGAAATCGATTTTTTTTTTTTTTGCTTAAATGATGCTTTATTATGTGTAGAGTATGAGAAGAAAGTTTTAAGTGGGGGACATGTCGGGAACACGAATTTTTTTAAGTGGACTGCAACCACTCGCAGCGCAATGCGGGCGTGCTTACTGTAACTTGTGGATACGCGCGCAATAATCATTGTAGAGAACAGTACCTGGCTAAAGGCAAAAGGCGAAGGCTACAGATACATTAGATAATTATAAGCACAAATCTCCAATGTCGAATATAGTATTCTCAGCTATGAGGAACTTACCAGCGACGACTTACTGACGCGCTGTATTGGTGGCTTCACGCAAAACAGCAACGAAAGTTTTAATTCAGTGGTGTGGTCTATGGCTCCAAAAATCGTATCCAGTGGCAAAAATGTACTTGACATTGCCGCAAATATGACTGTTTGCATATTCAACGACGGACTATCCACTATAATGCAAGTAATGAAAGCTTTGGATATGTCTGTCGTAGAAAATTGTTATAATTTTTGCCTGAAAGCCGACGCCCGACGCATAAAGTTTTCAAAATGATCTTTGAATGAAGCTACAAAAATGGCGAGATTGAATCTCAGATCTAGCAGGAAGGAAAAGAACGTAGAGGATGTTAACATAGAAGACCAAATATATGGTGCAGGCATCGCTGATTAAAAGTATATAACAAATTTCTTATGCTGAATGGCAATCAAAACATTAAACGCGTTTTTCTCGTAATCACTTTATTTAAACTCGCCGGACACATATCTCGAAAAGTTTTTAGCTCATCGAGTTGAAATTTTGTGGAGATGTGCAAAATAACATATCTCAGTGAACATCGTACAGGTTTTTTGATTAATTAACTACTTAATTTTTTATTAACAATTTAATGCTAAATTTTTTATCGTTTTTTCCAAACTTGTCTTCATATCTACACTAAATTAACAATTATTAATATTTTTTAATTTCCGTACGATGTTCCATAGATTTTGGCATTTAATATGAGAAAATTTTGGATTTTTCGTTTTAGGACCATGTGTTAATGAAAAAACAGTCCGGTCATGTAGCCCATTCAAAGAAATGGTGTTGTTGGTTGCCAGCACCTACAGCAGCCATTTTTAATCCAAATTGTTTATAAAAATTTACAAACCATCTTCAAAACATATATAACAAAGCCTTTTTTAGTCTGACCTTATAACTTGTACGATTATTACTTTAAAAATTCCCGAAAATCACCTTTTTTTCTGACTTCTAGAGTGGCTTTACCCCTTAAGATAACAATATGAAAGGCGATAAGATCGTAAAACCTAAAAATTACGGAAGGAAGTATGAATGAAGAAAACGGCTAAATCATCAAAGAAAACGACACGCAGTTCTTGAAAGTAATGTGACGAATACGTCACGATCCGTCAACGACGCGCCGTCATCGCACCGTCAGCCGCGCGTTGTCAACCGCGTACCGCGAGGTGGGGATCCCCCACCGAAAACCGATACTACCTCGAGAGCGATCAATCAAACGATCGATGAGTTGGCTCGGGCTTTCAGCCCCGACAGGACCTCACCGGATGTCCTCTCCAAGGCACTAAGGCTTTTCTAGTTTGGGGATAGCCTCGGGCTAGGCGAGCTGGAGGCCGGCGTCGGTGCGACGGATAGACCTCGCATCGGGGCTGGCCGCGCAAACCCTCGGCGGCTCCAAGTTGACCGTGGTGCGTCACGCGCGAACGGTCAACCGGCTTCCCTATCCTGTGGATAGGCCCGGGGAAAGACTTCTCGTTAGACGATAGATTATTCCGAGGCAAAGGCACTTGATCGCCCTCGCGCTCAGCAGCCAGGCTCGAAGCTATCGCTCCCGCTTCTCGGCGCGCGTAATCCCTGCGCTCTGATTGGTCCGCGTTTTTCCTTAATATTTCGAAAACGAAGCTTCAAACCCCATTTTTGCAAAGGAAAATCTTGTTCAGAATGACGTCCTCTACAATCCCTTTTAGGGACTTACACCTGTCGCGGGACACCCTGTATAAATACTAATGCTGTAATTCTGAAGAATAGAAATCAATGAATACTTATTTTAACTAAAATGTAGTAAACAATTCTCATAAATTCAACGCCAGGTCTCAGAAAAATAAACGTACTAAACGTTGTCTCTTCACTTAACAAAATTTTCTGGCCAGTCTTTTCTGTAATTTTTAGTAGGTTTAAACTCCTATGTCACTCATTACACTAAACATTTACAAAGGTTTGCGTGTTTATTATATTGTATGTGTTCAACAAAACAACCTTTATCTAAACTTAACAGATTTTCCTTTTCCCTTTTGCCATGTATAATTAATATCAAACCTTGAGTGTTCGTTAATACTATGTCGAGTTGTTTTGAAGAACCGCGTCATTTTGTTGGTGTCCATTGAAATGTTCATGATCTGAAAGTAGTTATAAAGACAAGAAGTTTGAAACATCAAATTACCTGAACACCGTATAACTTTACCAATCTTTGAAAAGAAGACTGTGACACTTGATCGTAGTGGTAAAATAAATAATAAGGATCATTTTAAAAAATTACTCTTGTTATGAATTTAGTCTATAGCTTTCTGAAACTCTTAAAGATTATACAGAAGAGTGGTTTAAAAATGGACTATAACAATTTCGAACTTGTATCGATGCTAATTGGAGGCTAGTTACAGGGATCTTAATTTATCACAACATCACGTTATGTTTACACCTACTGCAGCGATAATTGGACTACGATGATAATCAGATAGTCTAGTAGCAACCAGAACTGGACAGTCTACTGTTCACATTTCCGATACATTACCTATTTTTATGCAGATATATTACCTATTTGTCTGCAGTCACATTTATAGAAGAGGTGCTACATTCTTTGTAGAGAAGGTACAGAAGGACGTGGTAAACGTACGGAAGAACAGTGACTGAAAACACAAGTGGAATTCAGTATCGAGGTGTTCAGCAAACTTTAAAGGACTCGTGCGAGTTGAATCTTTTAAATTCAAAAATCAAAATTCCGTAATTTTGATTTTTTCAGGGAGACAGTTGGTTGTCAGATGTCGTATTGTGCACATCATTAAATGTAATTCTGTTAAAATATAATTAATTATAAATAATAACAAAGTATTCAATAATTCTTATTTAAAGTGTAACAGTTAAAGTTATAATCATTCCAATAATTTTCAGTAAAACTTTCTTTAAATAATTACTACAATGGTCTTCATATATTTTGATTCGCACATTTTTTGGCTTCACCACGTTTTGTAAAAATATTAGCGAATCACACAAAAAGTACATTACGTTAAAAAAAACGTAACGCCAAATAGTTTGGGCACCATAGGCGAAGCACCCTTTTCACTAATACATGATGCATATTGGGAGCATTTGGAAATTTTTACATATTTCGTGAATTTTCTAAAAAAGTAAATTATCAAAGTTAAAGTATATGTTCTATATCTTCGAGAAAAATTATAATTTAATCATCAAAACCTTAATTTCAATATATTCGGATAGAGAACAGAGATTGTCCGTCACACATTCTAGTGCTGTCTCGTATAAAGAAGCAACACCACGTAAAATTCAGCCGTTCATAAGAGCACAAGCCATTAAAATTTGGTACTTTATATTTACAGCAGAGATATGAATTCCTTGCTACATTCGGAATTATGATTATAATTATATTGTGTTTGGTTCCATTTTAGTTTAAAAAACCAAGAAATACGGCAACAAATGTTTTATAAAAACGGAATAAGAAATAACTTGCAATGTAGCGAATATAACCTAGCACCTGTCAGAATAACACCTCGGCTGCATCCCCACTATCATCATCATATCTGGAACCTACCCCGACCCCTGGTGATCGATCCCAGCACCGAAATAAAAAGGCAATAATTTCTCATATTTGTCACCCACTTCCTCACTTTTCCCTCTATTAGCTGTTCCCCTGATTGGATAGCTAACGGACAGATAAGCGAAAGAAAAAACTCTGCTTCAAAAGCGCTCCCAGTGTGGGACCAACCAGGACAGAATACGAGTATGGTTTATTTACTTGTTTACTTTCGCATAGTTGCCATTTTTTCGGGTTTCACCAATAGTAGCGAGATAACTTTTAAGTAACAAATATAAATAAAATAAAATTTCACAATGCTCATAAATGCTCGCTATCTTGCTAGCTTAGTTGACGAGTTTATTTAATGTTTGACTGGTTCCAAGGTAGGTCTCCTGAATAGTGAGGATAAAATTAGAACATCTATAGTAGAGATCTTTTTCATATTTATAGAGAAAATACTATAATTATATTGAAATACTGTAGTGCAGACCGAGCCAATTAAAAAGGCAAACATCACTAAAACGTGACGCATCTTAATGTTCCTTTAATATGTGAGACCGACTTCTTTTGTTCGTTATAACGAATTTGGATGAATTTAAAGATTGTAATTAATTCAATCGACGAAAGATTCCACGCGGCGTGGTCTGGGTTAGCTGCTACCGGGTCTCTGGTGAAAAATAATTTTAATTTAAGAAAACAAGTAATAATTTATTAGGCATCAACCGATTTCGCGGTACATGGACAAACGAACACAAGACTCACTCGAAGGGTGAGTGGATTGGTGATCTATGGTAAAGATGGGGAACAAGAATAGAAATAGACTAAAGTATAAATTGATTAAGGAAAAATGCAGATTTACTGACTTACAGTTTTGTTGGAAAATGGTATATGTCGCTGGTATTTCTGCAAACCAACTTCACCAGTCGAGCCGCCTTGCACTATTTTAACGAACTTGACGATATATTTTAAATTTAATTAAAAGAATTGAAAGTAGAATTATAATGAAATGTGAGAGGCGGCTAGACGCGGTATAGTTCGGAGGCAGAGGGCAGAATGTCGTTGATCGAGTATGTGCGATGTTAATCCGCCTATGGGCCTTCTAACAACCAGAAACAGAAGTCAACGTCCCACCGGTAAAGAGGAAAGCCACAGTGGTGACAGAGAACCATATTAGTGCCTGTATGATTTTCGGGTAAATAAATTCTTGGACAAGTTCAGTGTGGTCTTATCTTCTTGTCACACTCTCCCCCCTCGAACCTCAATGCCGAAAAAAAAACGTAACGTAGCTATACAGTTGTCCCCTGAAATTAGCAGTTATTCATACTGATAGAAAATACGACTCAAGGGCAGAGAATAACACTTTATTGCTATTTTATACCCGAAGATATATTAGCATAACGTGGTCACAACACGTATATTTCTACTACTGTTTAAGTGAGAAAGAGCAATTGCCGCGCGACGGCCCCGACAAATTGTACCAACTTATGTAACGTCCCTGGTACTAGGCTCGGGTGTTTACAGCGCTCCGTAAGGCAAAGAGCGGCTTTTGCCTATTGAGCGACTCGTCTTTAATTATAACTAACTCTGCAAGGATGTGGGATTCGTGTGGTGTACGGTTAAGGAGTAAAATCCACAGGTCAATACCTTTCAATAACTTAGGTTTATTCAATTAATTAATAGAGAGATAGAGAATCACAGTTAACAATTACTGTGAAAAAATACAAAACGAGTATGTATCTGATTATTTAGCAAAAGAACAAAACGGACTTTTATCGCGTAATGATTAAATAATGAATCTAATGAAATGAATCTAATTGAACGGAAACGCAACTCGCAAATTATTTGTCTCGGAATTCAGTTTTTAAAATATTACAATGAGTTCTATCTAATTCGCTTCTAAACGTGTTCGTAGTCGACTACTATAACGCTACGCAAGTTTCGCTGTTTTACAATAGTTAATCGCAAACTGGTCAGAACAATTTTAGTTAGTTTAGTTCAAAAATGATTTCAAGTTCAAGAATTTATATAAAATTAATACGGAACAGTGACTCAGTATTTTGACTCTAAGACTACTGGTACATTCGCCCTTTTTGTCAGAACATGAATTGCCACCTAACCCAGACCGTTTAATTGGGGAGCCCGCTTTCGCTAGCTGCTAAAACAACCCAGCGATCAAGTATCCAAATGGCTGATACCCGCTGTCCAGTCAAGACATAAGAATCTTTTTGGCTCGTACCAGCAAAAACTGTTCCGGTTATACTTCTCCTAAGAGGTCCAGCGTGTAATACTTTGAATATTGTTCTGCGCCCTATGGGGTTTTCGCTCGCTGTTTTATACTTCGAAAACGGCCAATTTGCCTTTCACTTTTCAAGGCCACGCAGGCTTACCTTAATGCTAAATGCGTATTATTTTTACATAATTTTTTATATTATTTTATTACGCTTTATTTAGTAAGGAAAATATATTAATTCGGTTAAGAAACATATGTTTTGATTTATCGTTTTTTCAGATTTCACAAGCTAGTTCGCTAAATCGTAGTTTTAATGAATTTTTATGTACGGAATATTACAAGTATTTCAATAAGAAAATCATTAATCGCAAATAATACATAAAATAATAGCTAAAAATACGTTTTGATTTATAGTAAATAAATAAATAATAATATGAATGTTTAAATGATGATTTATAATAATTTCTTCGATGTGTATTTGGCATCTCTTTCTATCTAACGCGCGCGCCATCGATCGGTGATCTAATTTAACAATGTTGCACGCGTAATCTACCCGTGACTATTACCGCGCGAATTTTTATGGTGCGATCGGTAAAGAAATATCGGTCGATAATGAAAAATAAAAATAAAATAATCAAAATAATCAAAATAATGAATAATACAATAAAGAAACAAAAATATATATCAAGATTCTTCACTGTTGATTTGCTTGGGATGTTACACTTAGAAAAACTACAAGGTAGTATCGCCAGTGGAAGAAATTGAATATTCTTTTTATTGCCAACTCAACAGTCTCCTTCAATAAAAATAAAATTGGAAATTAAATAGTCAATAAATTTGTATACTGATTTAAGGGTTAACACCACTCTAGGATTTTCAAAAAGTCGATTTTTTTTTGGCTCAAACGATGCTTTAGGGTCATAGAAACAGAATTCCATTTGATTTATAGTGGAAAACAAATTTTCAAAGAGTCAATTATCAATTTAGCCGCAGCTCCTCAGAGCGCGCACTAAGTACTTTCGCGGCGTGCTGCGATTCATGGCTTTTACTATTTAAAATAACAACAGTAACATCTGTTATATACAAAACAAACGGTTGTAGAGGAAGGTAGAGGAGGAGATGAACATTGACCTGGATTACCAAATGTATGGTGCAGGAATCGCAGATTAGAGGTAAACAAGAAATTCAAGGATTAAAATGTTCATAAAACTTTAAACGGGTTTTTCTCGATACCATTTTTGTTATACTGGGGGACGGATTTCTCGGTGACTATTGCATGTGTAACGATTCTGGAGCTCTGCACAGAAATTTTACAACGCTCGTGAGGTAAAGAGCGGTATTTACCTACTGAACGTCACGTTTCTATAATAACTAAACTAAAGAATGTGGGATTCGTTTGGTGTGCGGTTAAGGAGTAAAATCCACAGGTCAATACGTTTCAAAAAGCAGGTTTATTCAATAAAATAATAATGATTAACAATTAACAAAATAAGAAAATAAGAAAGTAAGAAAATAGGAAAAGTATATGAAATATAAATTGATATAATGAACGACTAAATAAATAACTAAATAGGTGTTGTCGTATAATGAACAGAAAACTATGTGAATCAAATATTACGCTATTCGTAATTATTAGAAGAATTTAATAGAATCGCTATTTTTGGTTATTTAACTCGAAGTCCTATGAATTGAATTTAAAGTCAAGGCTAACTCGACTATGCTTTTACAATGTTAATAAGACTCGAAACGCAGTTGCAAAATCTAACAAAATTATTATGTTTGAAATTCGGCGCTATTACAAATCCTACCTAGGTCTGATTCTTTTTGGAAATCGCAAAAATTCGCTTTTACAATATTTATGCAATTAATACTTTATATTGAATTTTTGACGCGGTGTAGTCGACTACGTGTATTACGCTGGAGACAGAACAATAATTTTTAAATAATTAATTTAACTTGACTCATGATCCTAAGATTGATATGAAGTTAATAAGTTTCCATCGGAACAGTTACTCTATTTAATTTGTGACTCGACAATTAATTGTTCATGACCCTTTTGCCAAATCATACACTGACACCCAAAACCAAATCGCTTAATTGGGGAGCTTGCTGTGCGCCAGCTACTAGGACGACCCAACGATTCAGAGATAGATGAACAATATACATACGTCTAACAGGGAGCAAATCAAAATTGACTCTAATTATAAATTCGTAATTACTCGACTGCCACCCAAAAGACACGGGCTTCAGATACCAAGCTGCTTAGATGGGAAGCCCAAACTACCCCAAGCTAACTCCGCGAATCTGACGGCGCGTTTAGTAATTCGACAAAAATTATAATATGTTTGAGTAGCTGAGAGCTCTCGTTTTGATATCTCAACCTTTCTTGGCGCTAAGCATAGCACTCACCTGACGGAGTTTCAGATACTAGATCGCTTGAATGGGGGAGCTTGCTGTTCGCCAGCTACTAGAACGACCCAGCGACTTAGGCTGGTTTCGCTCGGCCTTTTATACTCGAAATCCCTACCCTTATCAAGGTTATGACCTATACGATTTTGCGTATAATTTACATATAATTCTTAATTAAACGCTAATTAATAAAGTAATTGAATTTCTAATATTGCCAATAGTAGTTTCCGAGGAATAGTTTATGTCTTTAATGCAAAAATTATTTATTAATGGTATATTATCGAGAAACATATTTTCTGTCCTTTTCTACACTTTACGCACGTACGCCAGTAAGGACCTGAACTATATGTCGAAGCATACGATACTTCGGCACATTCTATAGATCACGATTTCAATTTATTATTTAGTCAGATTAATAAAATAGACATTTGCTAACTTTGTATATTGTCAGATTTGATTAATTAATGATTCTAATGGAAAATAATGGTTGTTAATTGAAATTATATATTCTGTCTCTCTCTAGAGATCGTGAGCCAATTCCAAGAAATCCTGTCTGGTGTTGTGTCACGTAGGCACGTAGCATTTCGGAACCTTCCGTACGAAATGTTTACAATACATTAATTACAATACATTATTTATTATTTACTCAATTAGAATAATGTACGAATTTGGCCATCAATGATTCAGCTCAACATATGATTGAATTAATTTCCTACATTTTAGTTTGACAAATAATTATTTAATAACTTTTATATTCAATAGCATTGTTAATGGAAAAATTTATATATATTCTATCCCTTTCAAATATATCGTATTCTTTCTACGAGTCTTGAGCTAGAATCGCAACGCGTGGAATATTCCATACCGAATCTTTACAACACATTATTTATTTAAACAAAAGAAATAATACATGATCCTGATGATTCGTGATTGAACTTAACATTTGATTAACTAATTTATATGTTCGCTAACTTAATAATTATTTAATATTCGCAAATCAAAAATATATATATATATTTATTTATATGTATATATGTATTACCGACTGTTCAACCCGAATTTGATGGTAATAGACGTATCTAATTGCTGCGGTCAGTAATAGAAAAATACTGTCGATAATCAAAATTGAAACATCTTTAAGGAGACGAAGCATTTTAGTAGCGAGACAGTTCTGGGAGTGAAAGAAAGAGAAAAAAACAAAAAAATTCTCCAGGAATGTTACACATGTACAACAACTTCTGTACTATGTTGGAGATCCGAATCAACATGATCTCCAGTTAGTAATTCTAAAACGTTTATTACTTAACAAATACAAAGTTAATTCTTTATCTAGCTCTTGTAAATATATATGTATATATACAGGGTATTCGGTTACTGGTGGGCATAATTTCAGGGGGTGGTAGCTGGGGTGATACTGAACAACTTTTTCCTTTACCAAAATGTTGCCTGCAGCTTAATTTTTGAATTATTAATGAAAAACACGGACCAATCAGAGCGCGAGAATAGCGCGCGCACAGACGCGAGAGCGACAGCTTCGAGCTTGACGGCTGAGCGTCATCGTGAACAGGCATGTTTGCACCGTGGCAGTGCTATTGCTAACAGAAGGCCGCTACGTCAATGTTAAATCAAGTAACGAATAAAATAATTAAAAATAAGTTCCGGTTATGCAATATTTACAGATAGGGGATGAACTAATTGTTTGTTATTAACTTAACGGGCAGAGAGAGTTTGGAAAATGCAGCAGAAAGCAACTGACTCTTGTAGAAAACACATCGCGCTTGTATAATCATAGTTTCTGTTCGCGTTATGGTTCAGACTCCTAATTGTTATATATTATCGTTTTTGTTATTGTTTTATTAAAATATATATTGTTGTCTGTTAACCTGTGTCAAATTTATGTACATCACCTCACGTTATCCTAAAGTTGTTTTGTATTTTTGTAACGAGCTACAAATACAATTTTCGATTTTTATCCTATATAACTTATAACTGTGGAAATAAGGACAACAGTGCCATCCCAGTGAGATAGCACGAGGCGCAAAACATGTGCATAAACTGTGACATGTAAAATCTATGTTTCAACGAAAACAAAAACGAAATAAAAATGCATGTGTTTTCTCGTTCACTTACTGCGCAACCGCTGTAGAATAAATGTGCTCTTTGTACACACATAGATTGTTTTGTGCCAAACAAAAATTATTTTTCGTACTTCAATATGTGTTAAATAAACCCTCCGAAAAGAAATTCTTTTCCACTTGTCATACTTCCAAAATAAATTGTCAAATTTAGGTCTTTTTTTCTGGCTCTAGAGTGGTGTTACCCCTTAACCCTTGTTTTCTCATAGATATTCGAAACGCTAGCAAGTCAGTTCTAGATTTAATCGTAGTTTTGTAAATCTTGGCTTCGTCAATAACTTAGTGGACATATCTGCGATTTGTTCTTTACTCGGTAAATATGTAAGTCTTAAATTCCCTTCTCTTACTAGCTGTTTTATGTAGTGGAACTTTACGCCTATATTTTTCATTCGTTTAAAATTTCCATCCGTGTTAATCGTCCATTGATTATCTTTAAAGAACAGTAGTCCTCCAAACTCTATAAACTTTAAATCCTTTAGAACTGACTCAATCCAGCGTCCTTCGGCTACTGTTGTAGTTAAAGCCACACGTTCGGCTTCCTACAAAGGCAAAGCTACAGTTGACTGTTTATTCGAAGACCAAGAAATTACATTATTAAATACTCTAATTACATACCCGGTTGTCGATATTCAAACTATCTTGTCACCTGCCTGGTCAGAATCAACGTAACCTTTGACTATCTCGCTCATCTTATCATTAGTGTAAGTCAGCTTCAGGTCAAGTGTTCTCTTTATAATATAACTCCTTTTAGAGCTTCCAATAATTCTTCACTTGCACGGCTTTGGTATCTACTTACTATGCTGATAGTTGCACATAAATCCGGCCTTGATCCTAGCATGCCATCAGAAATCCTATTAAACTTCTGCACTTTGTTTCCAATCTTTTATTTGCTGGTGTATCCTTTGAAATTTCGAAATGTAATTCCAATTATGTCGCTATGGGTTTACAGTCCTCCGTCCCAAAGGTTCTTAAGATTTTTTTTAAGTATTCTATTTGATCGATCTGCATGAAATTGTCCAATATGGAGACCCAAATAATTTGAGATTTCTCATAAATCCGTGATTTTGATACCTTGTTTTAAATTTTCCTTAAATTCTTCTATTTTACCATCTCCACATATCATTAAATCGTCCACATATAATAAAAGATATATTTTCATGCAAGCTTGAATTTTGATGTATAAACAGAAGTCCGCTTTCGGTTTCTTGAACACATTTTTAAGCATACAATCATTGAACCTTTTATTCCAGTAATGCGGTGCTTTTTTAAATCCATATAGAGACTTTCTTAGTTGTAACAATTGATTTTCTGGTAAAATCATTTCTTCAGGTTGCCGTATGAAGACCTCTTCTTCTCCGTTGAGAAATGCGCTTTTTACATCCATCTGATAGACACTGTATTTATACTGATTTGCCATCGAAATAGTATTCGCATAGTGATTAGATTTGTCACCGGTGAATATACTTGTGTAGGATCGAATGTCCCCTGCTGCTAAAATCCTCCAGCCACAAGGCGAGCCTTGAAGATTGTCAGTTCTGCATTTTCGCTCATTTTGGTTATCAGTATCCATTTACTGTCTATTAGGGATGCCTGTTGAGACATCGAGACTCAAACTTCGTGTCTGAGTCACGTGATTCAACAACAATATTTTGGGGGTAAACCCTGAGGAAAAAAGACTTTGCGGCCAAAAACCTCGTAAAATTTGTTTATTTAATATGCTTATGTGAGTGTGAGTGTGAGGTGTGTGCGTGTGGCCGGAGTGAGTGTGCGTGGCGCAACTCCTCTACGGATCATGAGTATAACCGCGTGTGTAGTGAGAGAGAGTGCATAGAACGCAACACCTCTACCGATAATAAATGATCGCTTGTGTTGGGTCTTGAATTGATCTCTGAAATTGAATTGATAGCTTGTCTATACTGACGCAAATGATTCTATGAAACCCCATGAAAAAACTGACTCGCTTGTGTATCGCGTCGCTAAGCTGGGTTCCTTTTTCGCATCTCTCATGGGTTGGCGATGCATCGCCCAGGACGTGGCTCTATTATTTTTTTATGTGCGTCCATCTTAGGAAGCTCAGGGCCGGCTAGCCCAACCGCGCGGGCTTTTAAAAATTTCGAACTAAACAATGCCGATGGACCACGTCTGATTTTCCCCTAATGCTTTGAATTCTTACCCTGATTGCTTTCTTCCACTGCGTGCCGTTCGGACCATTTATGGCGTCCTGATACGTCATATCTTCCTCTAAAGTTGACTTGCAGATCAAAGCCGTTTCATCGTCTCTTTATATCGCAGATGGCCTTAGTTGGTCTCTATTTTTCAAATTGTAGTCCCTGTTTGCTTCCTGTTGATCTTCACACTCTGCTGCTGGTATTTCACCATCTCCAGTTCCTTGAATTTCATCAACTTTCCCGTTTTCATCCATTTCATCTTCCGCTTCAGCGTCCTCATTCTGTATATCTGCATCATTTTGGCAGCAGTATGTCATTCTTTGCTTTGATTTCTGTAATTTACTATTTACGTTAACGTATCCAATGTTCTTTTCTGAAAGAATTACGTTTCCAGATAGTACGATCCTTCTTCCTTTTTAAAAAAATATTTGATATCCTTTTGTGTTTCCTTCATACCCTATAAAGAGTCCCTTGTTACCGTTGGGTTCTCATTTCTTTCGCAGCTGTTTAGGGATCAAAAGAAAGCTTCTGACCCAAAAACTTGAAAGTTCAAAATATCCGGTTCCTTTCCATACCATAATTCAGAAGAGCTTGTAACCGTCTAAATTATACTTTTGATGTATTTTGACTGGTTTAATGTCCAGGTTGGACGTATATTTATATATGAATGCTATGTTGATATAATGTAAAATATGCAAAGGATTTTAATTGGAGGGATTCGTGCCTCCAGGAAATGAACAGCTGAGTGGTATGTTCGGTTGTTGAAGATAGTCGGACACGATTTATGTAATCAGAAACACTAGTAGATATATTTTGTCTGTACGCACAGTTCTTTTGATTACGAAATAATGTAGCAAACTCGCTTTGTTTATCGGAAAACACAATCTGCTCGTCAAATGAAGAATAGTCGCGTTATTGAAGTAGCGAATAAAATGCGTCTATTTCTCAAGTAACCTTTACTAAAAAGATACTCCCGACACGTACGAAAATACGGTTTATGCCAGTTTTAATGAATTCCAATATACAAACACGCAATGGTGCGTGGATAAGAAATTGAATTTTCTTAATAGAAATACAGTGTGTAGAAAGAAATTGCTGTTGGACTCAATGTCTCGATGGAAAGTACGATTGAGGACTGTCTCAGCACTTTTTACACTCGGTCGAAAAATCGAGGGAGTTGTTCCGATGGAGATACGCACGAAATAAAAACGAGGTTGAAACATCTAAGAGTTTGTCAAAGGTCCATATTGAGGCTCAAGACTTCCTCCGACGCGGGATACCTGATTCTAACAGTGCAAATCCGTTCGTATTATTCGCGACGTGTATAGTACCGAAACACTCAGGTCGACCTTGTCGAGCAATTCGGAAAAAGTCAAGTGGTACCTATGTAACATCCCTGGGGAAATTTTTTTTTTTTTTTTTATCTTTCTTTCGCCCTCAGAACTGTCTCACTGCTAAGATATCTCATTCTTCAAAGGTATTTCAATTCCGATTATCGACGATATGTTTCTATTACCGACCGCGGCAATTAGATACATCAATTACCATCAAATTTGGGTTAAACTGTCGGTAACATATACATATATATATTTTTCTACTTACAAACAATATATTATTAAATAATTATTAGGGCGAACAAATGAGCTGCTTAGTTAAATGTTAAGTTCAATTATTAATTATCAGATTCATTTATTATTTCGTTTGTTTAAATAAATAATGTATTATAAGAATTTTGTATAGAATATTCCACGCGTTGCGACAACACTGTACAACAGCCAACTGATTTTGTAACCGCCACTATGAAATTCTTATAGATTTTTGCGAGCTGAATACGAATCTGAAATCCGTTTTTCTCTAGGACGTACAGATTTTGAGAAAATGAATGTTAAAAAAAATTTCAAATTTTCAACTTTGGAAATTTTTTGTGCTTTTACCATAGCAGCTATTCAGTGACTTTTTACACGAGAAAAATCTGTGAACTTTCCCGAATAAAACGATATAAATTGTTATTACATTGTAAACATTTAAATATGCTTAAATAATGGTCAAAGTAAGAAAGACACCAAAAAGGCACCAATTTTTGCTGATATTTTTCAATTTATTTAAAAAACTATGGGTCTAGGCGATAATCTAACAATCGTACGTGATAGAGCAGACATTTCTGCTGAAGAGACCATCAAGCGAAGTTATAAAATCACTTTTGTTCTCTTTTTATAAAAAAAATAGTTCGGCAGAACACGCGCCACTGCCAGTGGTACTCAATGTTGGCGCGGCGTGGTAGTCACCCTACCTACTGTCTTGGTGTAACGGAATAATTGAACGGCGCAACGCGACTTCGAGAATTGTTCTGCTCTGCTTCTAGGCTGGTTTCGCTCGGCCTTTTATACTCGAAATCCCTACCCTTTTCAAGGTTGTGACGTATACGATTTTGCGAAAATTTACATATAATTCTTAATTAAACGCTCATTAATAAAGTAATTGAATTTCTAATATTGCCAATAGTGGTTTCCGAATCATAGTTAATGTTTTTAATACAAAAATGATTTACTAATTACATATTAATGAACATTACATTTTCTGTACTTTTCTACACTTTACGCACGTACGCCAGTAAGGACCTGAACTATATGTCGAAGCATACGATGCTTCGGAATATTCCATAGATCGCGATTACAATTTTATTATTTATTCAGGTTAATAAAATAGTATCTGACTTCGAGTGTCGATAATTAAACTTAACATAACATTCGCTAATTTTGTGTGTGGATAGATTTGATTAATTAATAATTCTAATATCAAATAATATCATTAATTGAAATAATATATTCTATCTCTCTCTAGAGATCGCGAGCTAATTCCAAGGAAACTTGTTTATCGTGACGTCACGTACGCGCGTAGCGTTTCGGAATCTTCCGTACGAAATATTTACGATACATCAATTACAATATATTATTTATTATTTACTCAATTAGAATAATATATGAATTTGGCCATCAATGATTCAGTTTATATGATTGAATTAATTTCCTACATTTTAATTTGACAAACAATTATTTAATAACTTTTATATTCAATAGCATCGTTAATGGAAAAATTTATATATATATTCTACCCCTTTTTAACATATCGTATTCCTTCTACGAGTCTTGAGCTAGAATCGCAACGCGTGGAATATTCTATAAAAAATTACATTATTCATTTAAACAAACGAAATGATGAATGAGTCTGATAATAATTGAGCTTAACATTTGGCTGACTAATTTATATGTTCGCTAACTTAATAATTATTTAGTATTCGCAAATCAAAAATATATATATATATATATAAATGTGTATATATGTATTACCGACTGTTCAACCCGAATTTGATGGTAATAGACGTATCTAATTGCCGCGGTCGGTAATAGAAAAATACTGTCGATAATCAAAATTGAAATACCTTTAAAGAGATGAAGTAATTTAACAGCGAGATAGTTCTGAGGGCGAAAGAGAGGAAAAAAAAAACAAAAAATTTCTCCAGGAATGTTACACATGTACTGTTTCTAATACTGTTTGTCTGAATGTTTTTGAACTTAATGTCTTTCCGGATTAGGATTCCCGCCTGTATGGAGTTTAACCTGTCCCTTCTGATAAAGGTGTAATTTTTGTAATTAATTTTGTGACTCGGGTTTAGTTTTGTCTCAGAAAGTAAAACTACATCAGGTTTCTGTGTGTTGAGGCAATCCAGAAGCGTGACCCGTCTTTCATTGGTTATGATCGAATTTACGTTTATTTGAACTATATTTAGTTTATGTAGTAACAATTTATTGGCTGTGTTTTGATGAGAACTATCTGCTGCCATTTTAGATTTCTATTTCGAGGGCTTGTGCAATGATATTTATTTTGTTTGAGTTTGCTGTTATGTTTTCAGCTAGCTGGGCAATATGAGAGCTAATGGTGACCGTTATGATTTTTTAAATTTCTTCTAGAATGGTTGGTTGTTGTGTTTGTGTAATGTTGTTTTGTTGGAGCGTGTTTTTGGGGTTTTGTGGTGACATGGTGTCTGGTTTATTGTTAGCTGTTATTTGGCTGTATCAAATGTTTGGTTTGACTGTGTTTGTGTAGAATTTCGATTTTTTTTCCTTTTCCGCTTGTAATTGGATTTTACGATCTTCTATTTTTTGTTTGAGTTCTTTGAGTTTTGGGCACCCTCTGTAAGAGGCTGGGTGTCCGAACTGTTTGCAATTAATACAGTAGGGTTTAGAGTCTGTAGTGGTTAGATCTAAGTTAGAACGCGGACACTCTCCTGGATTGTGGGGTTGGTTGCATTTGACGCATCTGTACGTAAGGTTGCAATTTAATGCGACGTGTCCTATGCGCTGGCATCTTTTACATTGGATGCGTTCTTTTTTGATGAGTTTTTCCCAAGTTACTATGGAATGGAGAACTGTTTTTATAGATTTTATATTATTGATTGAGCTACTGTGTGAAACTTGGACTATGTATATTGGGAGGTTACGACCTTCTTTTACGGATCTCTGAGTGGTGAATTTCTTTACACTTTTGAATTCTACATTCTGTATGTCTTTGGATTTTAAGTCAGCAAGGATAGCTTCTGGGTCGAAGTCGCCGTCTACGTGTTTTAAAAGAATACTTATTGGTTTTTCGTCTTTTGGAGTGTAGGTGAAGTATTCGATATCGTTTTGTTTAAGTGTATCGCATGCTAGTTTGTATGTTATTAGCGAATCTGTGTGTAAAAGATGTTTTGCGGTATTTGTTTGTTTAATTGTGAATTCTTTGGTGATTTTACCTATTGTTTCTATTGTATTTTTGCTGGTGTTATTGTATATTACTATGGGGGGTGGTCTTGTTTTGTTCGTGTCTGGGTTAGCTACAGATACCTGGTCATGAGCGAGCCTAGCCTTTTTGGTTGAGGGCGTCGATGAGGCTTCTTCTTTCGATGCCGTCTTCTTGGGTTTTTCCGCCGCTGCTTGGTGTTGTGTAGATTGGGTGGATTTCCTTTTGCTTACAGGAACTGTTGTCCATGGGTTACTTTCGCTAGTTGACCTCTGTTCCTTCGCGGAGTGTTTTAGAGCAGGTACCGAAGGCTCTTTTGTTGGTTGGGGTTGCGGCGCAGGTAGTTCCGCTCTAGCGGTACCCTCGAGCTTGCTTGGGTTTTTCCGTCTTCTTTCTTCTTCTAATTGGTTCGATAGCCTTTCGATCGTTTTGTTTAAACTTGCGATCATTTTTATCAGCTCTTCATAAGAAGGCTTCGTTTCTTCTACACTTTTTGATTGTGTTAATGCAGACTTTCCCTTGTTGGTCTTCATGGCGGAAGTTTTGCGGCCAGTTTCTGTGTCCTCTTTTCTGCAGACTAGTTTTGGCTTCGGATTTAGCCTTTTTACGGAGACATTATTTAGGGATTTGTTTATCCGTGACAGTAATGTTGTGTTTACACTTCCTGATATGTCCTCTTTTTTTTTGATCTTGATCAAAACATTGCTGTTTAATTTTGAGTGGCTGGGGCCTGTGCCCCCTTGTATGTTTGAATTGTCTATTTTCTATCACTGAGGTTTTTAGTTTCTTTGAGTTCAGTACTCAATTGATGGTAATGTTTATCGGTTTTTTTTAGAGCACTGTATAACGTGGCACAAGCACTTATGAGGAAAAACGCTTTTCGGGTATTCGAACTGTCACACCGGAGGTACGATCATAAACACGTCCGTTCCGATCGATGGTCAGCGATCGAATGGTATTTCCTACAGGGCTACCCCGTTGGGTCATCCGCCTCATCTATACTCGAAATTCATATCTAATCACTGCAACTCTATCTTGACCGTTAATTCCATTATCTAACCTCCTTATAATATTATCCAACACCGCCAACACATTGTTTAATATCCAATAACCCTTATATAATTATCATTTCGTTCCCTTGTCTAGAAGTTCTATAAAAGTCCGACGACAGTCCCATTTTTGGCAGTCTCACTCCGTATTCCTTAGACTCGTCGTCTGCGAGTTAAAAAGTTCTCCAAGACCTGCACACTACGAGATCATTCGTCACCGCCATTGGCTACAGGGCCCGAGCCCTTACGCGAATTATTCTGAAATCCTACTAATTCTTGTGTTACGTTGTAGCATCAGTACATATGTATATTTAACATTGTATTTTTATTTCTTTTATATCTGATTTTATATTGTTGTTAGAACATATTATTATCATTCTATTCAATACATTTTATTATTTGCCTCCATTCTCCGATTGAATTCGTGACCGACCCTATGAGTGTTTACAATCAGCTTCCATATACTCGTATACGTTCACTCAGAGGTGCATAAATCAGCTACACGTGGTTACTAGCAGAGACGAATTGCACGATGTACACTGATATAGAGTACATTTGATCCCCATTAATTTCTTGCGGCTCATGGGAAGGAAACGTCACGGAGAACGGAGATACCAATTCCGCAAATTAGTTAGGACATTCTGCGCGCTAGTACCATTTATCCGCGAAGTAAAGCCAGTGTATAAGTTAATACCTATCGATATTCCGGAATCGAGCATCACAGGCAGGATTGTTTTCCCTGCAGATCCTAGTGAAGCGAAAAAGTAAGTACTGTCGCACACGAGCACGCGGATCCTTGGCAGACGACGGGCATACGTACCGCTTGGGCAAAAGGATTACATCTTTGGACGTCCAAACAGGAACTTTGATCTTCGATGGTACGCAAATGTCGATCCGGGACGTAACAATTACAACAAATATGAAACGAGCTACGTCGAAGCAAATAAATGTAGAATGGGCACAAAACGTTTGTGATCGTACGGTCAGAAATCGACTTCAGGTGGGTTTTTTCTTTTGGAAAGACAAAACAAAACCCTACTTCACAAAAAAGCATAAGAAAGAACGCTTATAATGGTGCAAGGAGCATGCACATTGGACAGTGGAGGACTGGCATAACGTGATACTTAGTGATGAGTCACTTGTATGCATTGAAACAGGAGATGATACAGAAACATTTGTTTAGCGAAGATCTAATGGAAAGTTTCACAAAGATTGTTCAAATATTAAACAAAACTAATCACGATCCTAAAAGATGTGGGATTGTATGACTGACAAGGGACATCACCCAATTGATACACGCCGATTTTAATGAAATTTTAATATATTATAGAACTCGAAAAAATATTTGAAACGTATTTTTTTTTATCGGCAAACATCCACTCTGAGGTTGTGAAAATAGCCCTTAAAGTTGGGGTTGAAAAAGCTATTTTCGCAAATATCTCGGGAACTAATAGACCTAGACAAAAAATTCAAAATGCAAAATTTTCTGCTTTTGAAGACCAATAATATGGCGTAATTGGATTTTTGAAAAATTGGTTTGTTTAAACAATATGTTCAAAATTAACATTATTTTGCAAATTTTTTTAATATAACGTTGAACTATTTTGATCAAATTTCACATACGTAAACTATGGGTCCAAAGACAAAATACGGATCAATTGGAATTTTTAATTTTTCTCATGCAAAAAATATTACTATCGTTGTAATTATACGTACATTTTATACCTTCTGTTCGGTGCACGCCTGATTTCTATATATATGTAGGAGTACAGCGTTAACCGTCGCAGCGCGAACGTGCTAGAAAGACCGTGAATGCAAAACAATAATAATACCGCGCGGTTGAACAGCTGATCGGGCGAAGCCGTTACCGACGAGCGCGTCGACCCGAGCGTGTGTGTGTGTGTATGCGCGTAAGTGTGACGAAGCGTCAAGCGAGCGTTAGAAAACGGTCGCGATTCTAACAACGATCGAAAACTCGCGAAGGGTTCGAACACGGAAACCGAGAATGTTCGGGCGCCGCGCAAATATAAGGACGCGACCGCGGCGCGAAGGGCAGAGCATAACGAGTCACGAGTGCGAGTACAGAGACAATTGCGATTTTTGAACTGCGAATTACGAACTTCGAATTTATCGTTTCTTGTGTGTGTCTGGTAACTGTTGTGCATGTACTGGGTATCTTGTCTGTATGTTCTTTGGTGCGTTGTAAATAAAGGGTTAGTTTAAAAATTCTGAACCTTTAATAAAGAAAAATCCTACATATAGTATTCTGGAAATCGTATTATATTACATTTTTTATACTATTTTATTCAAAAAAAGAATTTGAAGGTCCATAAGGTGCCTCTATAAAACATGGGGCCCGAGTCAGGTATCCCGTTTGTTAAACCGTAGGTATTTAGAACATCGAATCGTGGTAATTTTGTAAAAGCGTAGTTAGCTTTGAATGAGAATCAGACTTAGGTAGGATTCATCGTAAAGTATTAACCAACGAATTTCATTTTGTTAGATTCATTTTACATTCACCGATCACGTATTATTTAATTTATAGAGATTTTGTTCATTATGCGATAATATTTATTTAGTTCTTTTGATTTAGTCGTTCATTATTGAAATTATAATATTAAACAAATATACTTTCCATATTTTGTTAATTGTAAATTTCGGCATCTCGTCATTTTATTGAATAAACTTGATTATTGAAAGGTATTGATCTGTGGATTTCACTCCTTAACCGCACACCACACGAACCCCACATTCTTTAGATTTAGTTATATTGTAGAAACGAGTCGTTCAGTAGGTAAAAGCCGCTCCTTACCTCACGAGCGCTGTAAATTTCTGAGCATAGTTCCGGAATCGTTACAGATACAACAGTTGCGGTGACATCAAGACATTCTGATCAATGTAACCATTATATTAGTAGATGTTATGTTAGTTTAGTCAGTAGTAATCGTGGCAAGTACACTTTAACACTAATATTTGCAATATGGCGAGAAAACGCAATGAAACAACGGAAACAATTGGAAAAAAGATAAATTGTTATACGGTTACCTGAAGAAGGTAAATCATATAGAAATATATCAGAAATACTAAAAAGAAGTCGATCGACAGTACAAAGTATTATAAACAAGTATAAAAAAGAAGGAATATTACAGAATAAAGAAAGCACCGGTATATCCCGAAAATTAACTACGAGAGATGAGCGTAAAATCGTCTGAACTATTAAAGAAAAATCAGATACCAGTGCATCTGAAATTGCATCACACCTTAAAGAATATATGTATATTATACACTTATATGCACACATATAAACGTCTACAATTAGATAGGATATAGATGACATTGTATATAATATAGCATAAGAGACGCCAGTATTATAGTATTACAAAGGGAGCTAAGCTCATGTTTCATCTCAAGTATAGTGTGCGTAAGCTGTTTCGTTAAATGCGCTTCTTCGCGCACGTGTCCTGCTCGCATCCTTCTTTGCTTCTCGCCTTTGCTAGAAACTCCTATCCGCTCCAGAATTCCCGTTCGTCTTTCATTTCCTTTGTCCCCTCGTGGCGTCGCGTCGTTTGCCCACGGCGTTGCTGCGTAGCCTGTTCTTGCATAATTTGTCTGTTGACCGTCTCTTAGTGTGGTACGTTCCTCTGGTCTTTCTTCTCTTCTCTATTTGTCTCGATGCTTCCATTCTGGTTCTAATTTCGTCTATTTGGTAACTTGTTGCCCTTCCCTTGCTTACTTTTATACCTTCTTCTTCATGTTTGCCTGTTGTTTCCCAATTCTTCTTATCCGTTCCTCATTCAAGCATCTTAAATTTTGCTATTTCGTGCTAGTGCCTCTGTTGTTTAGTGTTTAGTGTTTATTGTTTTATGTTTAATTTAATTTAATTTAATTTAATTTAATTAATTGCTTATTGCGTTATTTTCAGAAGAAGAAGATAATAGATACTAGATATTCAGCACTATCATGTCGATCATGCAGCGCCGCGTTCAAACACCATTCTCTGCCGTAAGTTGCTTGGTGTTTTATTTCTCCTTCTCTTAGTCTTCTTTTAGCCACGTTACCGCCAGTCATCAGTCGTCATTAGTCGTTAGTCGTTCGTCACTCATTGTTAGTCTTTTTTCTGAGTTTCTTTGTGCAGCTAGTTAATTTATTAGTTGTTTAATTTGTTAATCGGTCCATCAGTTGTCAGCCAATCGATCGATTAATCGTCTCGATTAATTAATGAATTAATACATTAATTAATCAGTTAATCAGCCGGTCGCTTTGGATTGTTCTAATCTAATCCAATTGGGCTGGGCTATGCTAAATTTCAATTAAATTATAATTTAAATAATTAAAATTAAATTAAAATTAAATTATAATTAAATTATAATTTAAATTTAGCTTTAATTAGGTCAGTTTAATTTAGCCGGCCTCAGTCCAAATTGACCTAAATTAGTTTAAGTTAATTTAAATCAATTTGTTTTAAGTCCTGAAGCGGAGACGCAGCGCCTGCGCGCCGCCCCAAGGGTCGCTCTCGCTCGCCGCCCGTAGCCCAGGTCATGCCCCCAGTGCTAGCTGTTCCGATTCCGGAGAACACCGACCTGATGCTTCGATTTAGACCCAATAACTGGGTTTCTGTATTCGTCCACCAAGGAGAGGTGCGAATAGATATCCGCGCCTACCACCCCAACCCGGAGGGGGGGTATCCAGTGCCCACTCAGCGAGGTAAGCACATAGTCGTAGTTTCTTTTCTTTGTGTCCATACTCTAAGTTCCGTTATTAGCTGAGTCTGTTTGGTTGCTCAACATTCGCCGTTAATGTATATGCTCTTTCCAGGATTAACTCTATCTCTCGCTGAGTGGGAAGAGCTGACGGCACTGGCCCCGATATTTACCGACCGAGTGCGTCTACTGCGACAGAATAAGTAATTACCTATCTATGGTCATTCTGTTTGTTACATTGTATTGTTCCTTGTTGTTTCCTTGAATTATTTATTTTGTTTAATTTCATTTCGTTTGTTTCCTTTGTTTCAGCCTCCAATGACTGATTCGCCGCATCTCGCGTTTACATACGTTCATTTTCATGATCGTTTTATTTCATTTATATTTCATTCGTAGTCCACTCCTCCTGTTACAATTGAGTTGCTAAATAAACGTAGTCGTGTAGTAGCGTAATCGTGTAGTCGTATTCATGTTGCGTCTCCCGCGCTGTACTTCCTCGCTGTATCTTTTCCTTTGCCCTCCTCCGCGCTGTCCTTATCTTTGTAGTCCCGCCCGATTGGTTCCTCGCGGTTTTTGATGAGACGGATTTAGAGTTATATTCCCTCGCTGTCCATTACCCTTTTCAACAAGGTGCCTGTAGCTTTAAATTTTATTTGAATTAAGTTTGAATTAAAAATTTTTAATTATATCAATCTTTAAACGACAATTTTAAGATTGTAAGATTAAGTTTCTAAATACGTCGAAAATTTGAGTCTCCACCGCCAACAGGGAATAGCGAGATATTTCGAGAGAAGTATTGGAAAAGGAGATGGAGGTTTGTAGAAGATTTTCCCCGCCCCTGACCTAAGCCCGTCTTTCGCGTTTGAAGTTTCGTAAGGGATTTCAAGCGTACAATTGTAATTTTCTCTCATCCCGACCGGCAGGAAATGACAAGATGGTGCGAAAAGGTGTTAGGGTATAGAGAAAAGAGTAAAGAGTTGTTGGAGAAATATGTAGAAAATCCCCCCCGACCTTAAGCCAACTATCGCGGGTGAAATTTCGAAGTAAATTTCGAAAAAGGTGTAGAATTCGTATCTCCACGGCCGGTAGGGAATGGTGAGATGAATCGAGAAAATTGAGCGAAAAAGTAGGGTGTTGGTAAATCTCGATGAGATTTTCGCCACCCTCGCCCGATTGTCACCTATCGCGGATGAAATTTCAGGGGAATTTCGAAGAATGGTGTGAATTCTGAATCACCGCAACCGACAGGAACCGGCGGGATAGCGTAAAGAAATTTCGAGTCAAGCAGCCCCTGAAAGCAGGCAACAGAATGCCCCCGTTTGCCCGCAATCCACCATACGCTCGTCTCCTAGCCCGCCATCTTGTCGCTCACCGCGCGCCAGCCCGTTGGCTCTACCGCACGCCAATCACACTTTCACTCGGTTAAAAAATGGCCGCCTGAAACATACTTCGAGTTTCCTGCTACAATTTAATCTTATTCCACTAAAAATCGGGGCTAGCCAGAATCGAAACCGGTCGAAGTTCACAATCAAGGTCAGATCAAACTCACAATTGCAATCGAAGTCAAAATAAAGATCAATGTCAGGATCTGATCCTGACTCTGAAGTCATAACCAATGTTAGAATCGAGATGTAAATCAAAACTTAGGGTCGAACTCAGAATCAAGTCAAAAACCAAACTTGAAATCAGATTTGAAACGCAGATCAAAGTCTAAATCATGATCAAATCCAGATCAGGATCGAGGTTACAATCAACTGTAAATCAGTATCACAACCAAAACTCAAAATCGAAGTCCATATCAAAGTCGAAGTCAAGCTTAATATCCATATAATAACTGAAAATTGAAATCATAATCAGCATCGGTTTCAAAACATAGTCAAAGTTAGAGTCAGAGTCAGATTTAAAGCCCAATCAAACTCGCAATCAAGAAAGCGGTCCCTAAATAGAAATCGTAGTCATTATCGAGATCTAACTCATAGTAAATCAATATCAAGGCTGAAATCGAACTCATATTCGTAATTGAGATCGCATTTAAATAGTATCATAAATAATACTCCCGTAATTCATTAAGACTCGTTTCACTCAGGCTACACTACGAACCTCGCATCGAGTTCCGCGTCTATCATCGCATTACCTATGGGCAGTGATGGGCAGTCGCAGCGCATGCGCATTAAGCAATCCGTAGAAGTCCTCAGTAGGGTATATACTTTGATGAAATATAAGGTATCACCGGACCCCAGTAAGAAAAAAAAATAAATCTGCAAGAAAATTGCAGGAAGAAGAATGAAAGGGTTAAATAATAGAACAGATTATACGTAATAAAAAATAATATTAAATTCATTTATGATTATTATTATTTTTTGCGTCTGCAGCCGATTTATTATATGAATACCAACAATTGTTGCAAGGGCAAAGGAAACTGCAGAAAACCTAGAAAAAGTTAGATTAGATTATATATAATATATAATCTTAGATTATATATAATCTAATCTAACTTAATAATATATAATCCTAGATTATATATAATCTAATCTAACTTAACCCAACCTATACATTCATATTTCACAACGCAATTATAAGAATTTTTGAAAATCTATGTAGGGTGATTAAAGTACCCCCCTCATTCATCACTATACCGGCTAAATACGGCACTGGTAGCAAGCAATATTCAGCTGTGACGTCAGCGGACGCATGCGCATAAAGCTCTCGTGTGAGATAAAATCTCACAACTGCCCAACACCGGACTGCCCACTTCGTACGAGACAGCTCACCGTGGACTGCGTACTTTTTACGAAAAAGCGCACGTTGAGCAGACGTTGTCGGCGTTAAGCGTGCGCCGTGGACTGCCCATTCCGTACGAAAAAATAAATAAAATAAATTATGTGGTGACTTCAAAAGCCTTAATAATCATTTATTTCATAACATGAACAATATACTGGTAGTAAATTGCACCTTTAAAATTTTTAAATTTAATAATTTTGTATTGTGTGGTAAATCTCAAAGCAGGGTTCAATGTACAAGCCAACGTTACATTTTTTACATTCGTAACGCGAGTCAGTTCTGCGATTATTTTTAGTGCAAGCAACGCATCTGCGTCGTGAAGAATGTGTTCTATTTTCATTAGTTACGCAGGAAGTAAGGAAATGCCTCTCCGTTAACCGAAATGGAAGGTCGTCCGAATGACTTCTTCCTCCTTTAGTCTCTACTCTATCTGGTGGGTATTCTCTTCAAATATCTTTTATGAGAAGCAGATGAAATTTTTCAAATGTTACAATTTTTTCATTAGCATCTTTATAAAGAATATACGCATTATATATAGCGTGGTCTAAGAAATGGAAGAAATATTTTCTATACCACTTTGTGCTTTTTCGAACGCAGTGAAGTGAACTCAAAATCATATCGATTTTATCAACTGCGCCCATCAAGGCATTGTAGTCTGCTACACACTTTGGTTTTTGCATTGGTTCGCCAGTTTGATAATTAATTTTTGTTGTTTCAACGAAATCATCAGAATGTGAGGTGGATAGCGTCCATACATCTTTTTTATCCCGCCACTTTAACGCTAATGGATTGTGTGTCGATCTATTTGCACATTCTCTGCCTTTTAATTTTTCTTCCATTTTTGGCATATCTTTCCTATTTTTTCGCACAATTCCAAAGGCATTGGTTTTTTCCTTTTCGTGTAATAGATTGTATAAGTGCGGACTCGTGTACCAATTGTCAGTGATAAGTGTATGCCCTTTTCCTACGTATGATTTCAGAAGTGTCAAAGTAATGTTTCCAGATTGTCCAATTGATGGAACTTCCTCAGTGACATCATTATTTTTTCCAGACGAAATTATGAAGTCTAGTTTATAGCCGGTTTTGCAATCGCAAATAACGAATGACTTAATGCCAAATCTACTCCTCTTTGTTGGAATATACTGTTTAAAGAATAGTCTTCCTTTATAAGGCAAAAGACTTTCGTCTATGCATAAATATTCATATGGATAAAATGATTTAGAAAATGAGTTTCTAAGTTCAGTAACCACTGGTCTTATTTTTATCAACGGATCATTCGAGCTCATATTATTGTCATCATTAAAATGTAGCATTTTCAGCAATGATTCATACCTAACTCTGCTCATTAGTTTTGAAAAAATTTCAGTTTTTGTAACTTTATCAGTAGACCAATATTCTCTTATAGATGTTTTTTTCATTCTGGACATTAGCATAGTAATAGCAATAAATAAATATATTTCCGAAGGTGAAGTATCTGTCCAGTTATTTACGCGTGAATGAACTGTATGTATTTTAGTTTGCGCCAGATTTTTGTGGAAATTATTTGTTTTCTCGCAAATTCCAGTAATTAATTCTTCCGAGAAAAATATTTTAAACGCATCCAAAGGAGTGGATATTTTCGATAAGTGTCCCCTTATCCCCGAATTAGATTAAAATATTTCTTAGACCATGAATAGTTTTCTGCCGTATCATTAGATATCGAATTAACATTTTCCTGTAGACCTTCGTCCTCTTCAGAAGACGAGCTAAATATTCGAAGACGTCTTCTGCTTCGCTTATATGATGGAACTCTCTCTTCGGTTTCCGAAGCTACAAAAGAAGGTTTGTTTATGTTTGTTCTAACATCCAACCTATTGTGTTGATTCTCACCGCATGTGTCACTGTTTATTTCTAATCTCTTGGTCTTCTTATACAGGGTGTCCCGCGACAGGTGTAAGTCCCTGAAAGGGGTTGTAGAGGACGTCATTCTGAACAAGATTTTCCTTTGCAAAAATGGGGTTTGAAGCTTCGTTTTTGAATTATTAAGGAAAAACACGGACCAATCAGAACGCAGGAATTACGCGCGCCCAGAAGCGGGAGCGACAGCTTCGAGCCTTGCAGCTGAGCGCGAGCACGATCAAGTGCCTACGCGCTGGGACAGTCTAAACGTTTAATAAGAAGCCCTTACAATAAAACGCAGTTAAATAATGAACAGAACAGTGACAACTAATGTTCACTTATCCATTTTTCGTGAATACGCGATAAGCAAATTTGAATCAGACTCACCTATTGTTTAAAAATAATCCTGTTCCAGTAAAATTGTGTTTCTATCACTTCATCGATCCTAATTTTTTGTAAAAATACACACTGCACAATATCTAATGTCACAACCTAGTCAGTGAACTCATTTCACTTCACTGTCACTTCTAATTGGTATTTTTAACTGTAATATTCTGCTACCACTGTTCACTAATTTCCTAATCAAATAATCACAGATAAAGAATGCGAATGAAAATGCCTGAATGATAATTCATAAATAATTTTAGCGACTTTTTATTTTCTCTTTGATGTTGAACTCCCGACGATCTGTCCTAAACTGCCGAGCGCAACGTGATGAACATCTTCGACTGGAAATTTAGACAACAGTCCCTTGCAAGAAGGACGTTTGACATTCGAACGAAAGTGAGAGTATGCCTTTCTTTATAAAAAGGCAAAAACCGTTTTTGCCTTTTAGAAAGGAAAAGGGACAAGGTTTTTCGCGGACGCCTATGAAGCGACTGTCGAGCGAGCAAAACGGAACCGTTTAATTGTTTTATGATTCCTTACCTGGACGGTCCAAACGGCCGAAAACGATGTCCAGAATTCTCACTTTCTTCAAACTCGGCACATTTGGAGTCACGATCGGCAGTTTAGGACAGAACGTTCGAAGCGAAACGTTAAAGAGAAAAAATCACTGAAGTTATTTTCGGATAATCGTTCACGCGTCTTCGCTTGTTCACCCATTGTTATTACATTAGGAAATTAGTGAAAAGTGACAACAAAATATTGCAGTGAACAGTGATAATAAAAAATAATAGTGAAGTGAACCGGCTGTGATATCAGCTATTGTGTGTTGCGTATTATTTATACGAATAGTTAGGATAAATGGAACGATCTAGTTACCAGGATCCATTTTCAATCAAACAAGATTATTTGCAAACAGTTGGTGAGTCTTATTTTAATGACTAATAAGTTTTGTGTAAATTTAAAATTACGGAAATTTAATTTTCTCAGTTTCTACTAATTACACATAACTAATTCCGTTCCTTCTTCATAAGGAATGAGTAAATGAACACTACTTTCAATAATTCTGTTGATTATTTAACTGAGTTTCGGTGTAAAGACTTCTCGTTAGACGATAGACTATTCCGAGGCAAAGGCACTTGATCGCGCTCGCGCTCAGCTGCAAGGCTCGAAGCTGTCGCTCCCGCTTCTGGGCGCGCGTAATTCCTGCGTTCTGATTGGTCCGTGTTTTTCCTTAATAATTCAAAAACGAAGCTTCAAACCCCATTTTTGCAAAGGAAAATCTTGTTCAGAATGACGTCCTCTACAACCCCTTTCAGGGACTTACACCTGTCGCGGGACACCCTGTAGATCTCGACGGAATCCGAAGACGAATTCCGCATTCTTTTTCTTGCAAGTGTTTTAATAGGCCATGTCACTATCACTGTTACTAATGTGTTCAAACTCATTCTCAGACATTTTAGGGGTAATTTAAAATTAAATTTTAAAACGAAAAGAACAGATTTTTAGAAAGTAGCAGTACTTATAACCTTTAAAAGTATTTGGTAGCGATTTGTTAGCTAATGCGCAATGAATGCACACACAAATCTAATTAACAATATTGATAAACGATTGCACAAAAGCCTTTTGTTATATCTATAAAGGCTCGCAGGCACCAGTCACACATATCTGTTTATAGATTTGTAACGTCCAAGCCCACAATGAAGAATATCCGCGTAGATAAGCAGGGTAATCCCAATATATATATCTTTATTTTTGTTTATCGACCGCGAATTACCGACCGCACCATAAAAATTCGTGTGGTAATGGTCAAGGATAGATCACGCGTGCAACATTGTTGAATTAGATCACCGATCGATGGTGCACGCGTTAGATAGAAAGAGATGGCAAATATACATCGAGAATAAATTATTATAAATCATCATTTAAACATTCATATTATTACTTATTTATTTACTATAAATCAAAATATATTTTTAGTTATTGTTCTATGTATTATTTGCGATTAATTATCTTCTTCTTAAAGTACTCGTATAATCCCGCTAATTTGCGTACATAAAAATCCATTAAAACTACGATTTAGCGAGTTAGCTTGTGAAATCTTAATTAATGATAAATCAAAGCTTATTTTTCTTAATCAAATTAATATATTTTTCTTACTAAATAAAGCATAATAAAATAATATTAAAATTATGTAAAAACAGTACACATTTAGAATGAGGGTAAGCCTGCGTGGCCTTGAAAAGTGAAAGGCAAATTGGCCGTTCTCGGGGTATAAAAGAGCAAGCGAAAAACCCATAGGGTGCAGACCAATTTTCAAAGTACTAAAAGCGGGACTCCTAGGAGAAATATAACCGGAACAGTTTTAGCTGGTAAGAGCCAAAAAGATTCTTATGCCTTGACTGGACAGCGGGTATCGGCCATTTGGATACTCGATCGCTGGGTTATAGCAGCTAGCTAACGCGGGCTCCGCATTCGAGCGGTCTTGTATCTGAAACTCCGTTTGGAGAGTGCAATGCTCAGCCCCAGGAAAGTCTGAGACATCAAAACGAGAGCTCACAGCCACTCTATTAGATATTGTTGTCGAATTACTGACTTGCCATCGGATTCTCGGAGTTCGCTCTGGGTTATAGTAGCTAGCTAACGCAGGCTCCCCATTTTTGAGCAGCTTGGTCTCTGAAGCCCGTGTGCTTTGGGTGGCGGTTTAGTAATCACGACCTATAGAGTCATTTTATTTGCAACCCTGTTGAACTTGGTTGTTCATTTGATTCCAGTATCGTTGGGTTATAGCAGCTAGCTGACGCGGGCTCCCCAATTAAGCGATCTGGGTTGGGTGTCAATTCAGATCCTGACAAAAAGGGCGAATGTACCAGTAGTCTTAAAGTCAAAATACTGAGTAACTGTTCCGTACTAAAATTACTTTTGCATAGATTCTTGAAACTAAAATAAATTCTTAAACTTGAAATAACTAAAGAATATTGTTCTGACCAGTTTGCGATTAACTATTGTAAAATAGCGAAACTTGCATAGCGTTATAGTAGTCGACTACGAACACGTTATCTCCGAATTTAGAAGCGAATTAGATAGAACTCATTGTAATATTTTAAACTGAATTCCGAGACAAATAATTTGCGAGTTGCGTTTCCGTTCAATTAGATTCATTTCATTAGATTCATTATTTAATCATTACGCGATAAAAGTCCGTTTTGTTCTTTGCTAAATAATCAGATACATATTCTCTTTTTATATTTTTCACAGTAATAATTGTTAACTGTAATACTCACTCTCTACTAGTTAATTGAATAAACCTAAGTTATTGAAAGGTATTGACCTGTAGATATCACTCTTTAACCGCACACCAGACGAATCCCACATCCTTGTAGAGTTAGTTATAATAAAAGAATGAGTCGCTCAATAGGCAAAAGCCGCTCTTTGCCTTACGTAGCGCTGTAGACTCCCGAGTCTAGCACCAGGGACGTTACAGATTCCCTTTTCCCAGATTGAATGGTTTCGTGAGAACGCATATTTGAGTTCATAACCTAAACTGAATGGTTGCGTGAGAACGCATATGTGCGTTCATAGCCAAAAACGAATGGTTATGCGAAAACGCATATGTGGGTTCATAGCCAAAAACGAATGGTTGTGTGAGAACCCATATAAGGGATCATAGTCAAAAACGAATGGTTATGCGAAAACGCATATGTGGGTTCATAGCCGAAAACGAATGGTTGTGTGAGAATCCATATATGAGTTCATAGCGCTCAAAGGGTTAAACTGCACAAAAATGTTACATGTGAAATGTCACAACTAAACATGTTTCTATTGCTGGTCTAAGAAGCAACCTCAATCGTTGTATTATATGGTTTAAAAGATTTTGCAGGCTTACCATGCATTTTGTGTCAGACATTTGTATGTTTTCTGGGTATGTCTCTTTGTGTACACGTCGGAGACTAAAATCTGATGGAAGAACAAAACTTCCATGCGTTATGCAAAGCTGTCTTACATTCAGATACATTCAAATACTGTGTTAAATTTGATGACATTGTTAATGCTAATGCCTCTTTTAAAGATGCTGCGAATAAAGAATCTTCATTACAATTTAATTTTCGTCACATTTCATTTGCCTGAGGGGATGTTGAACTGGCCGCCATTCTAATTATTTTTGCTGCAGCAACATTTCCAGATTTGTATAAACTTCGAGCAGCTGCGTGTAATAAAATATCTGCTGGTATATTTTCCAGTATGTTGTCTGTTTTGCGACGTTTATTCCTCTCCGTTAGATCTGCAAATTCTTTTTTCGGTCGACCCCCTTTGGACGAGGAATCATAACTACTTGGACCAACAAATATTTCGTCTGAGAAGCGAATAATCTGCAATAACCACTATTCATTTTTCCCTAACAAGGGAAGGTACGGAAGTGTCCCCCTCCGATTTTGATGAAACTTCATACGTTTGTTAAGCAGACAAAAATAAGGGACACGTATTTTTTTTTATCGGCTGAGACGCGGGTTTAATCTCGAAAACCATACGAGATACATTAAAACTTGTAATAGGGAAGTTGTATGGTTTTTACGCATAATAACAGGATGTTAACAAATTTGGCAGAATATAATTTATTTATAGCAAAAAAATTTTTTCATAACCATATTTTACAATTTATTCAAATTTGCATAATAACAAAAAGTGAAGAGAATTTTATTACAAATCCATTGGTATATATACATACGATATTGCCTCCTACAATTCCTCAGATTTTTATTAAGTAGGAGTCATTCGACGCCAAATTGATCACTTTTTCATCTCGCCATCTGTGATTTTGTTTACATCGAAGTATTTTATAGTCCATGTGAAATTAAGGGGGGTTTAAGTTATCATTTTGCCGGTTTCGAGTTTGTTAAAAAATAACAAGCATCCAAAGTTTGCAATTTTTGCCCATTTTGGCGAAAACAGGCTGTACTACGAATTTTTTCCTCAGAAACTACTCGACCGATTTAGCTACAATTATTTTTGTTTTATTTATAAAGGATTGGGCTATAATAAAATATTTTTGTCTAGTTCGTCAATTTGTTTTATAATATCAAAAACTTTAAACAAATTGTTTTTCTGCATTTTTTTTCAATAAAGAGCGTAAATGATTTAAATTATGTTCTTATTCCTCAAAGCTTCTCCTTTAAAATGAGCTCTTCAGAAGAATGGCGCCTTGAAAATAGACGTCAAAAAAAACTAGAAAAGGTCGCGGTATACCTCCGTGTCAGGAGGCGAGTTATGCGCTCCGCTGTTATAGCCGATTGTTTTATACCACTGGCTTCAAAGCAAATCGGTAAGACTTCGTATACGACTAAATGACCTTATTTATGCCTCGAAATTGTATTAATATCTGCTCTTGGTCAATGACACATTTTTTAATCATAACTTCATTTATAGATATTAGTTCCTACATTGATAGTTTAAGTTCTACAAAAAAGCGTCATTGCTTGATGGAAACCGCGAAAAAGTGGTAGTTTACTTCTATCGGGGTGGGATAAAGGGGGTTATGATCAAAAGTATGGTGAGCATCATTGTGTGGGGTGGCCTTAGGAATTGTGAGAAAAAAATATAATGACAACTACGCTGTACGAATTTCGCGTATGGAAAAATTTCGTTCGTCGCTTTTTGGTTATAGTTGTTCTATTACACTATGACATTAATCTCCACATACGAGACAGCATTTTAAAACTATAATCATTTGTTCATAATCAGGTTTCTTAACTACGATTTAAAAATTTCATTAAGTATTCATGGTATAAAAGCGGATACATATCTTCAAAACCACCTCATTTTGAAAATCCTTTAGAATTTTGCTATTCATCAGATAATGAACCACTATGCCATATATGTTGTGATGTGGCAATTATTAGATGTGTTTGGTATCAAAAACCGTTATGTCTGAAACATTTCTTTGAGGAATACCATTATTGCCTCGATCATGTTGTCTAACTTATTTAAACTGTTCGTTACCTTATAAAATTGACATGTGAAGTACATATAACTCTAACAATAAGTGTTTTGTAATACCCAATACAAATTTAATAAAATTAACAACTATGGATAACGCAAATATAATTGTTTATCATTTATGCTTATAAATAACGTTGACTTATAGGGTAATATCGTCCGACATGATCCGGTTCAGTATCATGCGGCGCGTCAGCGGGCGCGGACGCGTAATGTTTATAATAAAAATCTGAGGAATTGTAGGAGGCAATATCGTATATACACATACCAGTGGATTTGTAATAAAATTCTCTTCATTTTTTGTTATTATGCAAATTTGAATAAATTGTAAAATAAGGTTATGAAAAATTTTTTTGTTATAAATAAATTATATTTTGCCAAATTTGTTAACATTCTGTTATTATGCGTAAAAAACCATACAACTTCCCTAATAGAAGATTTAATGTATCTCGTATGGTTTTTGAGATAGCCTAAGCGGGTCGAAACTTTCAGGGGTCGTTTCACCCCTTAAACCCGCGTTTCAGCCGATAAAAAAAATACGTGTCCCTTATTTTTGTCTGCTTAACAAACGTACGAAGTTTCATCAAAATCGGAGGGGGACACTTCCGTGCCTTTCCTTGTAAGAAATACATGTGATTTCTATGAGAATCGCGCCACGGTTTTTTATATTTGTATATGTAGTGTGCTCGTAATACGTTCGAAGTAATCTCTCCACTGTTTGGAATATCGATAATATTGAATTACTGGATTACATAATCTGTTAGTTCTGGAATTACATTTTCAGTTTTTATGCAATTGCATTCGCGTTATATTCTGCATCGTCCACTGTAATACACAGTTCACAATCACATCAAAATGTATAATCCACACTTTACAACTCACAATTCAGAACCGATATGATTTTGTCACTTGGAAATTGTTAATGTTGCTTAACTAAAAAACTGTTCTAACTGATGCCAAGTAAGCTCAAATGAAGTAATTGCCCTTCCTGCCCGTTGTTTCCACCGTTGGATCTCGGGTTGCTCTTCCACTCGCCTTTAACACAAAATACGATACCTTATTCATTTACCAAAAGGTTAATAATAAGATTTTCATATTTTTATTGTGTCAGAAAAATAGGTTTTGTCCGCGTTTTTCAACAGTGCTAACAATGCTAAGAATATCACGATATCCTTCTCGCAAGGTATAGTATAATAAGGTTGAGTTTTATTAAAGGGATGGAGATCGAGTACATTTCGATCATAACTATCCCTTGTCCACCTACACACTCAAATCACCGTCGCATCAGCTCCGGTTCAGCCCCTGCTTAGAGTGTATTGGCAATTTAACCGGACGAATTTTTGCATCAGGCAATCATTTTGCATAGTACCTATTACTAACCGAGGGGTGTACAAAGGTTATTTCATCGATATTAATGGGTTTTACAATACATTTATCTAAGCAACTAATTGTTTTTTGTAGGAGTTGCAATCTCAGTTCAGTTTCAAAACAATGTTCTGGATCGGTAGCGTCCGTTTACAAATAAATGCGTTATGAATTTTTTTACATTCCCTAGCGAGGTATTTGGAATCTGTTGAAATATAATTTGTTTCTTCGGCCATACAATAGTAATGAGGAACGACGATAATTGTATGGCTGCGAGTCAACTTGTTATAGCGTAGTATCGGATTAAATGCCAGGTCTTGTCATTCAAAATTGGAGTTCTTATATAGAAAATACATTTACCGTTCTGGGTTCAGTTTTTTACAGTACCAATGTTAATTAAAGTTTGGAAGTTATTCTCTGTTAATGGAATGGGCGATCTTTTTACTGCATCCTATTCGAGGTCTGTCAGATGTTGTATGAACTCGCCTAATTTAAACAGCTGAGAATAAATGATATCACTTTTGCAGTCATTAAAACTTCTAAATCTATTTCTAATTCGTCCATTAATAAGGCCGTTACAAGAAGAGGGTGTTGTAGAAATTTATGTTCTCTTCATGCAAACGTTGCAATTCTTTTATGTTTAAGTTGCTTATCGCGATCTTAATAATCTCTGTTTGATTGCTAATAATTTCGCTAATATTGTTCTGATTTTTAAACGAAGTATCAATGTTTTCATTGATAAGTTTCAAGTCGTTTTCATCCAACGTTCCGAATAAGGACTTTGAAATATTACCGACTATATTAGTAAATCTTTGATTTCTTCTATTTCAAATTCCTAATAATACGCAAAAATTGTCCTGAAATTGTTTTATGCTATTTAAACGCTTACGAAGAACCGAAGTTTCGTAGGCTCATTCACAATCTGTACCGCAGTATTTTAAATTAATATCAAAGAGCTTTATTATATTTGTAAGAATTATACGTGAGAGTACGACTGTGTTCGTGTGCGAGCGACCGGTAGCAGCCCTACGGAAACTGAATGTAAAAGGTAAGGGAGTTTGATAGAAGTATGGGAAGTGCAAGAGACGGATCGCTGGCTAATAGTACCATATTATTGTTAGTTTTTTATTTCTTTCCTAGTTAAGCGATATTATCAATTTTTCTACGATGCGGTTTTATGGTTTTCTGCGACATTTACGTTTTCTTTTCGTTCCTATTTTTTGGTTTTTCTTTTCTGTTCCTCCTGCATAAAGAGTGAGAGTGTAGAAATAAAGGATATTAAAGGATAATAATCAATCTCGAGCGTGTGGTACACTAACAATAAGTCCCGTCCCCTATCTTACATATTACTATAGCGTTTTTCAATCGAATTGGTATTAATACTGATTACTAATTCTCGGCTGTATAATTGGATGTCCTTCTCTATTTCTAAAAATGCGTCCACTTGTCCTAAGCTGGTGTTCTGCAATGGTAGGGACGCTTTTAATATTATTAGTAGCGTCAGTATAAGTTTTGTTTGAAAAACGAGAGTTGTAAAGTTTTAATTGGTTTCCGTGCACTTTAGCTGTATGGGTTGTGACGTATCGGTCCGGGGGACGAAGAATAAATTCCCTTCGGGGGAGGGCGACCAGGGAAAGTGGCCCTCCTGTTACACACGTACACAACCACGGACGATTTTATTTCCGGGCGCCAGTGCAAAGGCACTCGTCCGGGGTATTCGCCCTTCCGGCTGCTCAGGCGAGAGCAGAAATCAGGGGAGGTCAAGAAATAATTAGACGACCCGCGAGTAGTATAGAAAGAGTAAACTTTAATGGAGGCCAAAATAGGCCAATCCAATGAAACCGAAAAGAGCCCCTCGCGGTACAAATTACGGCCGGGAAGAAGGTCCGCACTCGCCAAACGCGAAGAGGGTTTCGCGGCGCGGGGGCTCACGATACAAAAAAAAAGAAAAGAAGCGCAACAGTAAAACTAACGCGGACGCGCGCACGGGAGCACACCCTCTCGGTGGTGTGGACAAAAGGGGGACGCTGGTCCTAAACTCGAAATATAAAAAGGAAAAAAAGAACGAGTAAGAACGAGAAGTTATGGGACCGGTACCGAACGGCGCGGCGCGACACGGCACGACGCGGAGGCGCGAAAATAACCGTGACGGTACGCGGCCGCACGGGTCCTCGTCGCCGGGCGGGCGGTCCTTCCACCAGGTACCACCCGCACACACGCACTCTCACGCATACCCACAAAAAGGGGAACGGCGCCGATCGCCAGGAGGTTAAGCCCTACCTGGACAAATGCCGGTCCTCCTCGTTCTGCCAATGTTGGGGCGGCGGCGTCCTCACACTCCCACACAGTAACACACTCACAAAAAGAAAAATACAAAAATAAAACTGGGGGTGGGCAAGGATCGCTGGGAGTCCCGGCGTCTCGCTCCTGTCGCAGCCCGCGTGCTTCTCTTCCTCCTCTCCTTCGGCGCTGGTCTCCCGGTGCGCGGGGTTCCCCCTCCCCGAGGATTTCGGCGTTGGGGATGGGCCACCGCGCTCCCTTGGTGGCCAGGTCCTGGGACCCCTTCGGGTGGTGGCTGGGGTGGCTGGTTCCCAGGCCTGGCATCCCTCTTTCTGGGCTGCCGGTCGCCCTCGCGGAGGATGACGGGGTGGCCCGACGACCGGTCAACGAGCCGTTGGCGGTCTTCCGGTGGACCCATCCCGCGCTTCCATCGCTTGGGTGGAGGTTCCTCGCGACCGGGGACGCGGGTCCCTCGTCGTCCAGCGACCGCCGCGCGTAGAAGGGGGGCGCGAAGAATGGGGGGACACGATGATAAAAAAAAAAAGTAAAAAAAAGAAAAACAAAAGAAAAAAAAAGAAAACTCATGCATCCCTCCATTCACTCCGGCGGCGAGGATGTCGCCTAGGCGGAGGAGGGAGGCCGGCGGGTGTGGTGACTCGTAACGAGGCCAAAAAAAAAGTGCCTCGTTACAGGGTATTGTCTATATAACTGGTATATGGTGGGAGGGAGGTTTCGGGGATGGTTTTAATTTAATATTCTTGACATTTTCGTTGTGTAAAAACACGTTGTCCTCCACATTGAATATCGGTTGTTTGCGTATAATGTACCGATTACTTCTGTGTTGTGTACTTTCTTAGTTCTTTCTAAACGATATCTGGCTTAATTTACGTAGCCGTTATGTCTTTGCTTCCAATGTTTCAACAAATTTTCCTTATTCAAAAGCGACGTACGCACTGTGGTCGAGGGAAGATTCGCTTTGTGTCCGAACATCAATTCGAATGGGGTATACCAAGTCGACTCGTGAATAGCGATGTTAAAATCCATATAAACAAGATATAAATTCTCGTTCGATTCGTTATTCTTATCGCGTTTGCAAGTCCTAATTAAATTTAATATTGTGCTGTGTGTTCTTTCCACACTACGATTGGATTCCTTGTAAAACGCGGTTTTCTTGATATGTTTGATTTGGAATCGTGATACAAACTCCTGCAGTAATTTGCTAATAAAGTTTGAGCTCTGACCAATTTGTGTATGTTTGGGTGCTGAGAATATATACAAGGTGTCCCGCGACAGGTGTAAGTCCCTGAAAGGGGTTGTAGAGGACATCATTCTGAACAAGATTTTCCTTTGCAAAAATGGGGTTTGAAGCTTCGTTTTCAAATTATTAAGGAAAAACACGAACCAATCAGAGCGCAGGGATTACGCGCGCCGAGAAGCGGGAGCGACAGCTTCGAGCCTTGTAGCTGAGCGCGAGCGCGATCAAGTGCCTTTGCCTCGGAATAGTCTATCGCCTAACGAGAAGTCTTTACATAGAAACTCAGTTAAATCATCAACAGAATAATTGAAAGTAGTGTTCATTTACTCATTCCTTATGAAGGAGGAACGGAATTAGTCATGTGCAATTAATAGAAACCGAGCAAATAAAATGTCTGTAATGTTAAATTTACACGAAACTTATTAACCATTAAAATAAGACTCACCAATTGTTTAAAAATAATCTTGCTTGACTGAAAATGGATCTTCGTAACTAGATCGTTCCATTTATCCTAACTATTCGTAAAAATAATACGCAGCCCACAATAGCTGATATCACAGCCGGTTCACTTCACTATTATTTTTTATTATCACAGTTCACTGCAACTATGTTTCCTAGTCAAAATTATTGGCTCTTGTCGGCGTCGCGGCTGATTAGCGCCTGCTGATTGGGCCGTGACGTCAGACCGTTACCGCGGATTTCCGAATTCAGGTGATCGCCGGACTCTCGCTCGTGAGAACAAAGTCGACCGGTAACCCGAGTAGAAGCGTGAACCGATTAAGCCATTCCGAATAATCCCCGGTACGCGAACGCGAAATAAGGTTTTTAATATTTGTACGTCTCGTCGTCATCGTCGTCATTTTAAGTGTGCGTGCGCTGTGTTAGCTGTGTGTCGTTGTATTTCGTAAATAAACTGTAAAAACTATAACGAACGGGCAATTTTACACCCCGGCTCCCGAGTCTACTCCCCAGTTTACCGAACAAATAGTAAATGTAATGTCGCAGAAGTTTGTTTATAATCTATTTCAATGGAATTAATACTATGTATTTTGTTAGAACATCCTGTATCGACAGGATGTATTTATTGGCACTGTTAGTAGGTGTTAGTTGTTTAAGTATATCCATTGCAATTTTGTATTTGGTTTGTAAGGTATATCGAGAATAATCGCTTACTCGTTGCTACGAATTCTTATTAACTTTTCGTGTTGGCACGTTTCACGACTTTTTATAAATTCTACCACGTCTTTTTCCATGTGAACCCACTTAGCCTTCTTTTGAATACGTTTCAATGTTTTATTTTCTCCGAAGTACTGTGCAGCATTGCTGTTGCTATACTGTCTTATCAATTCTAATTATTCCTCCCTAGTTAATTGGACTTGGTTTTCCGAAAATACAACCTTAATCTGCTTGTAATATCAATCACCTAGGTATATCAAAATCTACCTAATTCCTATTAATTGCATTAAATTAAACCGTTCCGGTAGATAAAATTTTAAAATGGTATATCGTTGTCCGATAGTGATCTGAACTATTTTTGTATCTATTTTAACTAACCATTCTAATTGACCATATGTGCCTAACATAGCCTTATGCAGTAGTTTCCATACTTTGCCCATTGAATTACAACGAGTGAAAACCTATGTTAGATCGGGATTTTGTGTCTAGTTATTGTATTCTGTCAAAAGCTGCGTTCGTTTCACTCCGTTAATGTCAATGTCTGAGTCGTTGATACTTTGTTGGGTTACGGGATACATATAGGATAGACAATCTGTTGCTGTGATTTCCTTTCTCTTGATATATTCAATCTCGTAATCATATTATTCGAGACACAATCGGCATTGCAATAATCTACATGATGGATCTGCAGTGGTAGCGTGGATGAAAAACGCGATTTTTATTTAAGACTTATTTATTAACAATACTACTTAAGCTATTCTTATTAAACTAACAATAAGCTATATACAAAGGTATACGGACAGAGGTTGCTGCGACGGAACTGAATGTTTCCGGCGGGCGGACTGATCGACGACTGACTTGACCCGTGAGCCGGCCGGTTTATATGTACATATATGTCACTTGTCTTCGCAAATGTCCTCGTCGCGAATGTTCGCACGCGCCTAGATCTTTCGGCGGAGGTTCGCTACAGATCTTTTACATTGAATAGCCATTTAAGGGTTTGATGATTGCTTAAAAGTTTTAATTTATTACCTAGAAGGTATTGCCGCAATCGTTCATTAGTTCAAACAATTGCTAACTACTCATCGGTGGTAGTATAGTTAACTTTCACTTTATTCAAAGTTCAATGTTTGATGCGTCTGTCGTCAAGGTAAATTGTTTGGCAAAGTCTGGATATGTCAGTATATATAGTGGCTTCGCAAGGTTTTTGTTTCAAAATGTGAAAAGATTTGTGGTATGTCCTTATGTGAGGTTCTTGATCAGGATGATGGAAAGAAAGGTATAGACTCGCAAGAGATTGAAAGTTAATATATATATAAATTTCAAGAAAAATCCTGCAAAGTGATCAGTGTGCCACGACAGGTCTCGATCAACTGTCCGTTGTCGCCCGTTATTCCGTAACAGACAACGTCGGTGACAAATGCCGATCGTGTATTCGGAAATTTCGGGCGGACTCTATGCCCACTTTCGGCCACGCAATATTACAATGTTTCCACACTGTATCACTCTCCTGCACGACATAGTATTCTCTTACACTTATGCGTTAATTCTGTCAAGGTTTTCGCGAGTTTGACAAAATTCTAAATGAATTTTCTATAATAACCTGTGAGTCCTAAAAAGAATTTTACGTTCGTCAGTGTTTTCACAAACAGAATAGACTTTTCCCGATAACTCCTCGTAGAGCTTTGCCCATCAGTCCCTGAAACGTAGCTAGTGCACTTTTTTAAACAGAAAAGCATCCGACAATATTGAAAATGCGCTTGTCGAGTACTGAATGCCGTATATTTTTTCAACTATCGTCCATAGGTATCTGATGAAATTCGTAATTTAAATCTAGCATAGAAAAGAATTTAGATTTCCCTGAATGATTTAAAATTTCATCTCTTGGTGGTAAAAGATACGCGTTTTGGTCCATCTCCTGGTTTAAACGTTAAAAATCAATCACTCCACTCACGCTTTCCTGAATTGTCTGTTTTTTTGTTACAATCCAGATCCGTCAGTTATACGGTGAATCTGACTCTTCTATGATTTCCTGGGTTAACATATTTTCTACCTATTCATCAATTTCTTCCCTGTGTACTTCGAAAGGTCTATATGATTTTACATTAATGGATTGTTGAGGTTTTGGTTCAATGATATGTTTAAGCAAATCAGTACAAGGTAAGTCTTTGTATTTGAAAGAAAAAACGTCACTGTAAGAGACTATTACTTTTTCCATACTATAGTTCAGCGCTGGGTCTACGTGTTCCAAACTAACTTTGTTTTTTAGGGGATTTCATTTCATGGATGGGATAGATCAGTGTTTCGTCAATGGGATTCTACATGTGTACCAGGTAGATCTGTTCTTTAATGGAGACTTCGATGGCTTGGATTTGTTAGGTGGAATAAGGATTTCTATCTCGTATTGTATAATTCATCCGTCTAATATCAGGTTAGTATTAGTTATCGAATATTGATATTTTTCTAGAAATGAAAGTCCGATTATACTGTAGTAATGAAACGTTATCCGATACTACATAAAAATAATGTTCTTTATTAAAATAATTTATTTTAAATTTTCTCCTCCTGACATGCCTATTATTATCTATTAGTAGCGTTCGTTCTTCGCTTATGATTTCACATTTTGATTACATTTATTCGCGGTGGCGGTTTGTTTTGAGCCGTTAACCGGAAATTGTGATACTGGTTCGCGTAGTCCCCTAATCTTTCGCATCGATTACACTTCATTTGTACATGCTGCATAGGTGGAGGGCTTTCGAGTGACCTAATAAATTGTTGCGGAGTCGGTTTTGAATTCAGCGGTCGTTCTAACGGTTCGGTTAGCCCTCTATCGAGGTGTCTATTACATTCGCGTCGCATTTTACATTTCACCCTCTAAGACATAGCCTTGTGCTTCGGAAATGTTATTAAGTTTATTTGGGTACACTAGCACACCGAGTTCGTAACACAAATTTTTAACAAATATTTTCCCCGCTTCCTTGTCTGCGATACTAAGAGTGACATTCCTCATAACTACTCTTGTATGCTTGTTTTGGACGGCGTATGTATATTCGTTTAATGATTGTCTAAAATGAAGAGTATAGCTCATTCTACTTTCTGTGCGACCTAGAGAAATATTATTTAATTTATCTCTCGCGATATCTGAAGAAATGGACGGAAAAACGTACATTCGTCGTAACAATTAATTTGCAAATAGCGAATACTGCGTTTTGCTAACTTACTTGTAGCTAAAAATGAAAAATTTTTAACATATTTAACTAAAAAATTTCAGTATTAAGTACTTGAGTCTCCAATCTTAATTTTGATACTCCAGTTCCCCAGGACCTCATATACATCGCTTAAATCAAGATAACTTAATACAGTGTAGCAATAAAAAATGAAATATAATCTTATTACAATTAAATCCTAGGTTTAATTTATGGTTGATATTTCCGCAAACTGCATCTAATATCTCAATATTTAATTTTATTATTGTTATTGTGTATTTAATATTGAAATTATAACTGCAAAGCCCTTTTTTATCCCTTAGATACCCTTTGCTTCCTGTACGCTATTGCTTCATTATTAATCCCTAATTAATTGATTTATAGTTTACAAACTAATCAACAAGTTTAGTGATTGCTGTCACGTTATTCTGAGGATTTTAAATTTGTTAACCTTCAAGTGTCATATTGTCGACACAGGCCATCATCATTCTTGCTGCAATGCCAGCATTTCATGTACTCTTCTGTGATTTCCAATAATGATCAGTTCGCCTCCTACACTTTCCTTCGTTTACCCCACTTGCAGCATTAATTTGATTTTACAGATTAGTTGTTTTTATTCACTTAATTAATATAGTTTAATTGATTTAAGATCTGTTTCTTGCTCTATCCATGTACCAATTTCTTCATTTCCTGACTCAAGCCCGATTCTCATTGGCACAAAAGCCTTATCCATAACTTCCCTTCTTTGCGCCAGATGGTGCTGCATCTCTCCTGACTTTACTCATGTTACTTTCCCCTCATGATGCCCGCACCTCTATCGCTTGTTTCTGTTAACATTTTTGACATGTCGCGTGCATAGGTTATCTTATTTCCAATTTTTTATTTTGTAAGTGTGTTCTAGACTCCTGTTTCCATCCAATTCTAGAGCTACTGTAGTAAGGACGAATGGACGAATGACATATTATCTTCCCAGAAAACATCTTCACAACATGAAGATATACATGATTATGTGATTTTGTCAAACTATGTATTTTTTAATGAAACGCTTGCCTTATTGAGCAAACCGTAACTGAGGTATTACCTAAATTGATCTCCCGTGGTACATATAAGAATTATTTAATTGTTGCCTGTTGTCTTTTAAATATTACTTGCTATTTATACATCTATTTTAACTGAATTATATTGCAATTTAGACTTGCAGTTGTTTCACTATTCCTACAGTACCCTTTTTCCACCAACCTGAACCTGGCACCCGACTTTCAAAAATTTAATATTTTTTTTATTGCATCGTATTCGCCTTCGTTTGTACCCCTTTGTACCACCTTTCTTTTCGTTTGTACCCTAAGGGGTGAAAAGTTACTAGGGGTTGAAAATACCCCAGCACCCCGCTTTAACATTTTTTATTTCTTTCAACGCCATCATAAAAAGAGACGTTTGTACCCGTTTGTACCACCCTAACTTTAGTTTGTACCCCAAGGGGTGCGTTTGTACCGCCTTCCGAAAGTACCCCCATGGGGTAACTTCGCCATTTTTTGAGATATTTCAAATCTTCTTGCGGGTGCTGTTTCCTATTCGCTCGTAGAGGTTTGTACCATCTTCACTTTCGTTTGTACCTCAAAGGGTTCGTTTGTACCGTCTTTTGAAAAAATCCCCTAGAGCTAGTTTTGTCATTTTACATATACAGTATTCTCTCCATAAGTGTGAAAAAATCTCTACCATTGGAGTAAGAATTTTATCTCCACTACTGTTGGTATCCCTCTCGGAATCTGCCAAGCGTTAAACACAATCGTTTACCGAGCTGACGAAGATCGAATATTGGTGAGACACGTACTAATGCAAGCGAGGGAAAAGATTGCAGTTTTCTTATTTCTTATTATTGTTTTATGAAACTGTTATCATCTTATTCGTCCCGTTTTTCTGATTACAATGACACCAAACACGATAAATTTTTCTATAATAATTATTTGTGTTTTTTAATGAATGATAAATATTATCCAAGTTATATCGTGTTTGGCCTCATTTTAATCGGGAAACTCTCACAAATATGTTAAAAAAGTGTGCAGTCAAAAAAATGTAAAAATTGAAATATTATATTGCTTTATTAGGAACTGGAAATTTGTCAGCTCGCATCAAAGAAAAAACGGCGAGTATAGTATTACACTTTGTCTGGCTCGAGCGAAGGTAACATAGGCGCAGGAATAGCGCAAGGCATAGGCGCAGGAAAAGACGTTTTGCACTACAACCTTTCAATAACTTAGGTTTATTCAATTAACTAGTAGAGAGTGAGTATTACAGTTAACAATTATTTCTGTGAAAAATATAAAAAGAGAATATGTAGCTGATTATTTAGCAAAGAACAAAACGGACTTTTATCGCGTAATGATTAAATAATGAGTCTAATGAATCGCAACTCGCAAATTGTTTGTCTCGGAATTTAGGCTTTCAAGTATTATATTGAGTTCGGAAATTAACGTGTTTGTAGTCGACTACTATGACGCTACGCAAGTTTCACTGTTTTACAATAGTTAATCGCAAACTGATCAGAACAATATTCTATAGTTATTTCAAGTTAAGAATTTATTTTAGCAAAAGTAATTTTTAGTACGGAACAGTTACTCACTATTTTGACTCTAAGACTACTGTACATACGCTCTTTTTGTCAGGACCTGAATTGACACTCAACCCAGATCGCTTAATTGGGGAGCCCGCGTCAGCTAGCTGCTATAACCCAACGATACTGGAATCAAATGAACAACCAAGTCCAACAGGGTTGCAAATAAAATGACTCTAAAGGTCGTGAATACTAAACCGCCACCCAAAACACACGGGCTTCAGAGACCAAGCTGCTCAAAATGGGGAGCCTGCGTTAGCTAGCTACTATAACCCAGAGCGAGCTCCGAGAATCCGATGGCAAGTCAGTAATTCGACAACAATAATTAATAGAGTGGCTGTGAGCTCTCGTTTCGATGTCTCAGACTTTCCTGGGGCTGAGTATGGCACTCTCCAAACGGAGTTTCAAATACAAGACCGCTCGAATGCGGAGCCCGCGTTAGCTAGCTGCTATAACCCAGCGATCGAGTATCCAAATGGCCGATACACGCTGTCCAGTCAAGGCATAAGAATCTTTTTGGCTCTTACCAGCTAAAACTGTTCCGGTTATATTTCTCCTAGGAGTCCTGCTTTTAATACTTTGAAAATAGTTCTGCACCCTATGGATTATCCGCTCGCTCTTTTATACCCCGAGAACGGCCAATTTGCCTTTCACTTTTCAAGGCCCCGGAGGCTTACCCTCATTCTAAATGCGTACTATTTTTACATAATTTTTAATATTATTTTATTATGCTTTATTTAGTAAGAAAAATGTATTAATTTGATTAAGAAAAATAAGCTTTGAGTTATCATTAATTAAGATTTCACAAGCTAGTTCGCTAAATCGTAGTTTTAATGAATTTCATGTACGGAATATTACAAGTATTTTAATAAGAAATAATTAATCGCTAATAATACATAAAATAATAGCTAAAGATACGTTTTGATTTATAGTAAACAAATAAATAATAATATGAATGCTTAAATGATGATTTATAATGATTTCTTCTCGATGTATATCTGACATCTCTTTCTAACTAACGTGCGCGCCATCGATCGGTAATCTAATTCAACAATGTTGTACGTATGATTTACCCGTGACTATTACCACTCGAATTTTATGGTGCGGTCGGTAACGAAAAATCGGTCGATAATAAAAATGAAAATTAAATAATCAAAATAATCAATATAGCGAATAAACAATAACAAACGGGGAAAAAAAATATATATCAAGATTCTTCACTGGTGATGTTACACATTGTTATTACATTAGGAAATTAGTGAAAAGTGACAACAAAACATTGCAGTGAACAGTGATAATAAAAAATAATAGTGAAGTGAACCGGCTGTGATATCAACTATTGTGGGTTGCGTATTATTTTTACAAATAGTTAGGATAAATGGAACGATCTAATTACGAGGATTCATTTTCAGTCACGCAGGATTATTTTTAAACAATTGGTGAGTCTTATCTAAATGGTTAATAAGTTTTGTGTAAATTTAAAATTACAGAAATTATATTTGCTCGGTTGCTATTAATTACACATAACTAATTTCGACCATCCTTCATGAGGAATGAATAAATGAACACTACTTTCAATTATTCTGTTCATTATTTAACTGAGTTTCGAGGTAAAGACTTCTCGTTAGACGATAGACTATTCCGAGGCAAAGGCACTTGATCGCGCTCGCGCTCAGCTGCAAGGCTCGAAGCTGTCGCTCCCGCTTCTCGGCGCGCGTAATTCCTACGCTCTGATTGGTCCGTATTTTTCCTTAATAATTCGAAAACGAAGCTTCAAACCCCATTTTTACGAAGGAAAATCTTGTTCAGAATGACGTCCTCTACAACCCCTTTTAGGGACTTACACCTGTTGCGGGACACACTGTATAATACCTAAATCTAAAGAATATGGGGTTCGTGTGGTTGTGGTTAAGGAGTGAAATCCAGAGGTCAGTACCTTTCAATAATTAGGTTTATTCAATTAAATGACGAGAATGATGAATTTCACAATTAACAATTATAACAAAACATGAAAAATATATGTATCATAAATTAACATAATAAACGACTAAATCAAAAAGTACTAAATAAACTTTGATTGCATAATAGCACGAACTCGATAAAGTAAATAAGACGTGATTTGTAAGTGTAAGATGAATTTAACAGAAATACAATTTGCTAGTTAGTTATCTCGAAGTCCTATATTTTTATTTTCTATCAAGGCAAACTTAACTATGCTTTTACGATATTAATAAGACTCGAAATTCTAAATACTTATGGTTTGATACTCTTTCAAGGCTAACGCAATTACAAAATTTAATAAGATTATTACGTTTATAATCTAGCGATACGATGAACCTTACCTAAGTCTGATGCTTTTTCGAAGCTAGCTATGCTTTCACAAGATTAACAATATTAATGCTTTTGAAGTTTAGCGTTACAACGAATCCTACCTGAGTTTGGTTCATTTTCTGGGCTTGCCTAAATTCGCTTTTACAAAATTAATAAGGTTAATACTTTAAATCGATTTTCCTAACGCGGTGTAGTCGACTACGCTATATACAATCGTGACAGAACAATATTCTTTAATTGATTCAAAATCCTAAGATATGTATGAAGTTAATAAATTATGATCGCAACAGTTACTCTTTTAATTTTTGAGCCAACAACTAATTGTCCATGACCCTTTTAGTCAGAGCATACACTGACACCCAAAACCAGATCGCTTAATTGGGGAACCTGCTGTTCGCTAGCTATTAGAACGACCCAGTGATCAAATATCCAAATGGCGTATACCCGCTTTCCAATCAAGAACTAAGAATCTTTTTGGCTCTGACCAGCGAAAACTGTTTCGGGTTATACTTATCTGAAGACTAATAGCTTACTAGACTTCGAAAACTGTTCTGCACCCTAGGCGGGTTTCGCTCGAATTTTTATACTCGAGATCCTTTCACTTTTCAAGGCTCTGGAAAACTACCTCTATGTTCAACGTATATAATTTTGCGTAAAATTTTACATATAATTTTACGTATAATTTCTAATTATTTTATCTAGACGTTAATTAATAAAGTGTGTTCGAGAATCCAAGCAAGGAGACAAAGCGACGCCGTTAGCGGCTTGAAAAATCACCGTTTTTGTTATCGCATTCAATAACACCGGCATATTTCGTTGGAGGTTAAGAAGTTTTTCTGGCTTAGTTGTTGTTACTGCTCTAACCGTCAAACCGACGCACGACAACAGCTAAGCCAATCAGGTCACCCGCGAACTCCACTGCTAGTTTGGATTCTCGAACTGCCGCAACTGCGAAAAATCAAACTACCCAATGACAACGTTCCAAACTCCAACATATAAGGAGCACCGAGCCCTGCGCTACTCCTACTCATTCCCTCATACGCGTGCTAGAAGGTACGAAAGTTTACGTCTCGGCGAGACACTGATTCGGTCACCTTCGTTTGCTAAGCGCGACTGCGTCGCCAAGTCTAATCTTCAGAGTACAAAGGACAGTATACAAAGTTTGTGTTATTCGTTTATTATATACGGACCTAGACTAAGTACATCGTGAAATTGTGTAACGTTAATAGAGCCTTATGTGTGTTCGTAATTCAAATAAACTCATAAACTTTCTAAATTCATTGTCAACTGAACCAGTAAACCGCACCAATCCTTCTCCCACGCTACCGAGCTCAGCGCTGAGCTTTCCGGCGATTCGACAAACAACATCCAAGTCGAAACAAACTGAATGATTCCATTACTTCGTCAATAATGTATTCCGATTAATAGTTAATGTTTTTAATACGAAAATAATAGTTAATTACGATTTAAATGAGAAATATATTCGCTGTCCCTTTCTACTTATTGCGCACGAATTTCTACAAGGACCTTGGCTAAACGTCGAAGCATGCGGTGCTTCGGAAATTCCCGTACAATACTTTTACAATTGAATATCAATTTAGATTAATAAAATAATACCTGAATTCAATTTATTGATAATTTAACTTAACATAACATTAGCTAGCTTTATACATATACTGATTGATCTAGTTAATTAATAATTCTAATACCTAATAACACTGTCAATTGAAAATATATCTTCTATCGTTCTTTAGAGATTGCGCACTAATTCTAGGAAATCCGGGGCTGGCGTCGTAGCACGTAGCACGTCGTGTTTCGGAATATTCCATACGAAACATTTACAATATATTATTTATTCAAATAAAATAATATTCGAAATTGATTATTAATAATTCAGCTTAACATATCATCAATTAGCTTTCTATATATTGATTCACCAAATAATTATTTAATAATTGTTATATCTAATAGCATTGTTAATGGAAAATATATATTATTCAAATAAATAAAATAATACATAAATCTGATGATTAATAACTCAATTTAACATTTAATTAATCAGCTGGTATGTTTGCTAGACCTAACTATTATTTAATAACATAATATTTGTAAATCAAGAAATATATAATATATATATATATACAGTTAAACTAAATTCTTATGGTAATTGATTTGTCTAAGGTCGCGGTCGGTACAAGAAAAAGAAAAAGTACAGTCGATAATCGAAACTAAAGATACAATTGAAGAAATAAAGTACACATCGAAAGTTTTCTGACGCAAAATTCTTCAGGGACGTTACAATTCTTTGAAGCGTCGCTGATGCGTTCCTTAATCCAAAAGGTATTCTATTATATACATAATGACTGTCCGTAGTGGAAACAGCGGTTTTTAGTTTATATCTTTCTTTTATAGCTATCTGATGAAAACCTGAATCTAAATCAAATGCAGAAAAATATGACGCATTGCCTAGTTCATCTAATGTCTCGCCTATTAATGGGAGTAGATATGAGTCTTGTTTTGTTCGTTCATATAATTTGTAATAGTCTGTAACCAGTCAACATTACTATTTTCTTGATGCATATGATTTTTTTTGGTACAATCCAGAGAGGTGAATTGAAAGGAGAGTTGCTTTCTCTAATTATTCCTTGTTCTAACATTTTCTTGACTTATGTTTTTATTTCCTCCAGGTGCATTAGCGGGAACCTACATATATTATCTATTATTTATTACTGTTGAATCTGTTAGCTTTATGGAGTGTTCGGTTAGATTCGTTAGAGGTATGGAATCTCCTGGTAATACAAAAATGTCGTGATATTTTTTAGCAATTTCCATAACTGCTCTTTTCCTTTAGTGATATGTTCTAATCTGGTATTTTGTTTTAACAATTCTTCACGTTCCTTACTCAGTGATCTAGGATTTTGAAGGTAAATCTGTCGGCTGAATGTTCTGACATGACAATTCTGTTATTTCCATTTTCTTTGTTTCTGTTTCACTAACAAGGGACATCACCCAATTGATACACGCCGATTTTAATGAAATTCTAATATTTTATAGAACTCGAAAAAATATTTGAAACGTATTCTTTTTTATCGGCAAACATCCATTCTGAGGTGATGAAAATAGCCCTTAAAGTTGGGGTTGAAAAAGCTATTTTCGCAAATATCTCGGGAACTAATAGACCTAAACAAAAAATTCAAAGTGCGAAATTTTTGTTTTTGAAGACCAATAATATGGCGTAATTGGATTTTTGAAAAATTAGTTTGTTTAAACAATATGTTAGTAATTAACATTATTTTCCAAATTTTTTTTAATAAAAGGTTGAACTATTTTGATGAAATTTCACATACGTAAACTATGGATGCAATGACAAAATACCGCTAAATTGGAATTTTTAATTTCTTTCATGCAAAAAATATTACTATCGTTGTAATTATACGTACATTTTATACTTTCTGTTTGGTGCACGACTGATTTCTATATATACAATAGTATCCTGGAAATCGTATTATATTACATTTTTTATACTATTTTATTGAAAAAAAGAATTTGAAGGTCCATAGGTGCCTTTATAAAACATGGGGCCCGAGTCAGGTATCCCGTTTGTTCCGCGCGTACTGGTGATAGTTCTCGATGTACGGAAGATCTAAACGCGTAACTTGTAGTTGTGTGAAATGTAATATCTTCATGATAATTTGGAGTACGTGCACTTAAAGGAGTTGTATCTGTTCATTAAAAATTGCCTCACGATTGTAAAAAATATACATAGTATCTCTGAAAATATCATATTCTTTTATAATTTCGAAAATTATGACTTTTATTTCGAAATGATCTTCTAAACTATTATAAACGGTATTAAATGTGAAAAATGTGATGAGGTTATGTATTATAAAATTGAAACGGATATCAGTATTTGTTAGCGCATACCTTGCAAAAGTGACATGGTTATTATTTGATTGAAACTAAGGTCAACGGGATTATCAAAATGTTCCGGTCTGCTACTGATGTAACCACACCGAAACCATGCGTACTTAAACAGTTTTTTATACCTAGGTGCGGACAATTGATTATGAATTAAGGAGCGCATCTTGATAATTGTATTCCGTGCGTGTAAATTAATTTCTAAATCTAACGTAGGTACAAGATTTAATATTTATGCGCAAAATTTTATCATATTCTAAAACCATATATGTCCAAAGCTTGTGTCAATCCAGTAGTGTTTTTTGCAATGCCGAAAACTGTCAGTATTTTACTTGGTGGGGTGATATTTCTTATCAAATTTTGATCATATCCTGTCCATGAGTCCAGTAATAAAATGCTCTTTTCGGACGAATTTGGAAAATATACTGTTTCTAACCATTGTTTGAAAAGATCTTCATTTAATTTATTTCATGCCGATACTCCGATAACAACATAGGATGCCGTCACAGGCCTACCTCCACTTTAATTTTAAGATATATATCCTAAATACACTTTTTACATTTACTATTATTTCTCAATAGTTCAGAACACTCTTTCAACATAAAAATTACCGTTCTGGAAATGATACAAAAATAAGGTATTTTCAGAGTTACTAAATTTTTTACAAACGTGGCATAATACTCAAAGAGCAGATACAATTCTTTAATTGCATAATTTTAATTAACCATAAAGTCATTACACTTTACGCTCGTATAATTTACGCGTTTAGGACATCCGTGCGTCGAATACTGCCATCAGAACGCGCCCACAATGCGGAGCAAATGGGATACCTAACTTGGACCGCATGTTTTATAGAAGCACCTATGGACCTTCAAATTCTTTTTTTGAATAAAATGGTATAAAAAATGTAATATAATACGATTTCCAGAATACTATATATAGAAATCAGACGTGCACCGAACAGAAGGTTTAAAATGTACGTATACCTCGAACCATAGTAATATTTTTTGCAAGAGAGAAATTAAAAATTCCACTTTATCCATATTTTGTCTTTGGACCCATAGTTTACGTATGTGAAATTTGATCAAAATAGTTCAACGTTCTATTTCAAAAATTTGCAAAATAATGTTAATTTTTAACATATTGTTCAAACAAACTAATTTTTCAAAAATCCAATCACGGCATATTATTGGTCTTCAAAATCAAAAAATTTTGCATTTCGAACTTTTTGTCTAGGTCTATTAGTTCCCGAGATATTTGCGAAAATAGCTTTTTCAACCCCAACTTTAAGGGCTATTTTCAACCTCATGTTCACCTCAAAGTGGATGTTTGCCGATAAAAAAAAATACTTGTGAAATATTTTTTCGAGTTCTATAACATATTAAAATTTCATTAAAATTGGCGTGTATCAATTGGGTGATGTCCCTTGTAAGATTATTCACGGGTATTCGTGTAATTCTATCTTCTACGGTAACGAATATATCTGTTATTTTTGCTTCTCCATTTTGCATGTTTGTTACTTTACATTTTATCATTTTGCTTGTTTTGGGTGGTATAATTTGTTGGGGCAATATCGCCCTTCGGAAAAACTATCGAAGGGTTAGAGGTTGACCCGCAGAAAATCACCGCAAAAGAGTTACCGCAGATCCGACGGAACGAAAAACACAGTTTATTGTTTAATGTATTTACAAAAAGTCAACACGTATCACACGAAAAATAAAATCACACAAAAAGCGTTATGTCTAATTAATGAAATAATAACGAAAAGAGTCTCAAGAAATTCCCGAAGTAGTACATTCGGTTTTAACGATGTAACGAACTTTTTCGCGGACAAAGCAAAAGCCGAGATTTCGAAGCGTGCTCGAACAAAGTCGTAATCGTAATCGATCATGCGTAACGGTCGAGGCGTTAAATAGATGGGCTTAGGCGGCGCTCCCCACCGCTTCCCCGTGTCACCTTTGCCGCGAGTCTAGGTATCCGGCTCGAACTGGATAACGAGCGAGAGCGATACAGCGGGCCTACCGCGCTCGTTTAAATATTAACGTTTTCTCGAACAAATTACTTCTTCCGCATCGTTGTATTTTCTTGCGAATAAATTATTTTCCGAACACAATTGCCTTTTGCTTTCATCCCAAGTGCAGTATAATGTTCTTAGTGAATTTATTCCGATTAATCCGTCTTGGTGCATTATTTCGTCTTTCACTACTTAAAATTTCAGATTTTTACCAAACAATCCTGTTTCGAATTCTCCCGTTGTTTTAAAGGTGTGTCGTGACAGTGTTCTTATTTCGGGAATGTTTTGTCTCATTATTCTCCTTTTATACATGATCATGGATTCTCTTAATAATGACACTACCACACCTGAACCTGCTAAAAATCTGCCAGTTTTCACGTTTTCGAATTGGAGATCGACGTACGTTAATTGCTTACTCATTGTCGTATTTATTATTGTCACCATACGGATGGTGAGAACATAAGTATAAGTAATTCATAATTATAACCTATTTCATATAAAAGTACACCAGTTCAATTTAATCTTCGTCATTAATAGGAATGATTAAGTCCTTGGAAATCGTATTTTATTTCAAATTTTCAAAATAACTGTGGTATATTAGGGGTATATAATTAAGCAAGTCCATAGTGTCTTTATATTTTGCTGAAGTAGCAGGACGAGTGCCTGCGTATAACGGATACATTTCTATTTGGGAATAACGCCTAGATCTTCCTCTGCTTAGTGACAAATTCAAAGTTAGCAATTCATCTTTTTCATCTAAAGTTGGTTTATAAAACACTTTATAGGGAATATCATGGTAAATTCTTATTCATTGAATTTTTAGCCAATTAACTTCGTTTTGGTCTGTATTTATTGTTCTTCTTGAAACAGAATTTTCCAATGATTGTGTTGAAATAAAATCTTTTTCCTCCATGTTAGGTACTGTGAAGGATTTGATGACTTATGCCACTTTCAAAATAAATATCTTTGTTATACCGTTGATTAGTAAAACTTCTCTCCAACAAAATCTCAATAGTTCTCAACATTTGATTGGATTTTTTTTTTAAATGAAGACATACCGTTAAATTGTAATCAATGTTACCATTAACTTGATTTTTGTTAAAAAGTAACTTATGGTATTTTCAAAATAAAGGGCCCAATTCTTACACACGAAGATTCACGATGACAGTTTTAAAAAAACTTAATTTTGATCACGCGCAATGTCAAGTGTTGCCATGGAGTTCGATTGTTGTTACATCGGAGACGGACTTTTTATTATTATTACTGATCGCATGCGCTTGCCTGCTTCTGCTTTATACACTTCCTTATCGCTATAGTGTGCTGTTTCATCCAACTTATCTCACTTGCGCCTTTAGTGTGGTTTATCTTGTTTATGATGTTTTGACCGTATCTTACCTTATTTACGCAGTTCGGACCGTGAGAATGCCTATTTTCTCATATGCCTGCAATTTGCATTCAATATCCAATGAAAACTGTATTTGTTAATAAGTAGAATATATCTTGTGTCTTAGTTCCAAATTCAAATAAAATTGTAACTTATTATTCTAAATTCACACTTTAGACTAATAAATTGAACTATCCAAGTAATGCTACGTTAAATTTAATACTCACTGTCCTCGTTCTTCAGAATTTGTTTTTACTTGCGCTCCTGCTATATGTATGCAACTCTTGCTTCTGCGTTCCATACCCTATCTAGTCCTACACTGCCCCTTCAACTGATATTGAACCCGAAAACAATTACCTTATAAATCTCCTTGATGTCGGTATTCTCTGAAAAATTTTATTAGCATCGGTCGATGCATTATCTTAACCTTACCCTGCTCTAAATTAAGCTCTTATCCACTCCTACTTTATACTCCTAGTTGCTATTTTCTAGTAAATTTCTTGCTAAATACTCTTGGTATTGATTTCGCCCCTTCTGGTTCTTGAATTTGTCAATTGTCAATTTTTCTGAATCCGCCTGTTAAACCTGTTTATTGTTAATAGCCCTTTGCCCTCCAACACATCCACATCTGTAGCTTGTTCTCAACCAAAGTAAATATTATTTGCCCTCACCATGAGTCGACATGGTGTACTTAAATGTATCTAAAATGTCTAATCTTTAAATTTCGATTGCTATTGATTTCTAATTTACAGTTTTTAGCAAAAATAGAGAAAGAAGTAAAGAAGCGACAAGTTATCTCATCATTCAAAGGGAAGGAGAATTTCCTCCTCGTCAAGTGATAAGGATGTGTAATCATTCCTCTCGGATTTCGATGAAACTTCGTACGTTCGTTAAGCAAGCAAAATAAGAGGCACGTATTTTTCTTTATCGGCTCCGATGCGGGTTTAAGATGTGAAACGACCCCTTAAAGTTTTGACCCGCTTATTAAAACTTCTAATCGGAAAGTTGTATGGTTTTGGCGTATAACAACAGGATTTTAACAAATTGCACAAAATCCAATTTGTTTATAACAAACAAATTTTTCAAATGTGCACAATGACAAGAAGTGAAAAGAATTATATTCCAAATACGTTGTACACTATTGGCAATGTTGGAAAATTATTTACTTCATTAATTAACGTTTAATTTAGAATTATATGTAAATTGTACGCAAAAATATGTACGTCATAATTTTGAAAAGTGGGGGGATCTCGAGTATAAAAGGCCGAGCGAAACCCGCCTAAGACGCAGAACAATTTTCGAAGTCGAGCAAGCTAGAAATCTTAGACAAGTATTATCCGGAACAGTTTTCGCTGATCAGAGCAGAAACGATTCTTAACTCTTGATTGGAAGAGCGGGTATATGCCATTTGGATACTTCATCGCTGGGTCGTTCTTGTAGCCAGTGAACAACAGGCTACCCATTCAAGCGGTCTTGTATCTGAAACTCCGTCAGGAGAGTGCTATACTCAGCGCCAAGAAAGGTTGAGACATCAAAACGAGATCTCTCAGCTACTCAAACAAATATTGTAATTGTTGTCGAATTACTAAACGCGCCGTCAGATTCTCGGAGTTTGCTCTGGATAGTTTCGTAGCCAGCGAATAGCAGGCTTCCTATTTCGAGCAGCTTGGTGTCTGAAGCCCGTGTCTTTTGGGTGGCAGTCGAGTAATTACGATTATATAATTAGAGTCAATTTCAATTTGCTACCCTGTTGGACTTATGCTGTTCATCAGATTCTGGGTCGTTGGGTCGTTCTAGTAGCCAGTGAACAACAGACTCCCCAATTAAGCGATCTGGTTTTGAGTGTCAATGTGCGCTCTGACTAAAAGGGTCATGGACAATTAGTTGACGAATCATCAAATTAAAAGGAGTAACTGTTCCGATGAAAATATATTGTTGCGCCGAGGGGTTTCTTCACTGCTTGCCATTATCGTTTAATAACACAACTAGTATTTAATAACAATAATTTATTAAACAAGGAGCTATATTCTTAGAACGCGTCTACTCTCTTTGAACTCTCGCGCTATTCTATTCAAACAACGCGGTTGCTCTCAGCTACCGGAAGTCTTGACCACTCGATTGCTCTCGTCCTGCTTGACAACTTCCGCTAAGAGCTTCAGTTCGTGGTCAAGACCAGCTTCACATCGTAACATTGCGTCGCCAGCTTCACGTCGCAACATTGCCCCCATCTCTTCAAAAAGCAGTCGTCCCGACTGCGGCAAGTTCATTGCAAATCAACCATCTTCAATTCGATCTTCCCGACCTTCAAACTCTCATGAAGTTGGCTAATACCTGCACACCTCTGTCTGGAAAGGAAGTAAACTAACAAATTGAAAAATTTACTTGAGTGGCCTTTATCAGACAGTTAACGTCTTGACATTTGTCCATCGTCTCAAGGAAAACCACTCCAAAACCTTGAGCAAGACGCCAGTGTTCGCTTGCATCGGTTTCTTGAAGATGGATCCATTCTTCCTAACCTCTTTGAGGAAAACGATGTCCTGAACACTCCTCGCCCTTCCCCTTGGTTCTTGAGATTTGCGCACTTCTTTCTTGAAGACTTCTCGGATGTGGATTCTCCCAGTCTCACGGAACAACTCTCCACAATTTCGCAGTCCGACCGCCAAAACTCTATCGGAATAGAGTTGTGACTGAGGGGCGACCCTCCTACGAGAATCGCACTTCCTCATCCGCATAGACTCACGAAAAAGGAGAGTCCGGAGCCAGTAAGTAATCCCCACCCTAGCCTTCTGCGACGAAGCGTCCTCTTCTTGGGCGAAGATGTCGGACATCTTCCTCAAATTTTATTTATAACTGTTCTTCTTTCATGAGGGATGTGAAGCCCGGTAGCGGGCAAGCCGATTAACGTGCACGACCCTAGGTTTGGACTTTGGGAGACGAACTATTCGGTAAATTAATTCGTTCAACCGATCCTTTACCACATAGGGTCCTTCCCAATCAGATTGTAGTTTAGGACACTTCCCCTTCGTTCTTCGAGGATTATAAAACCAAACTTTCTCTCCTGGCATAAAAGAGATTGGTTTCGAAAGAGAATCGTACCATGTCTTCGTCTTCTCAGCACAAATCTGCATACGTTGACGAACGAAACGATGTATTTCTACAATTCTTTTTCGTGTGTCCTCAATGAAGGCATTTTCTTCTTTTCGTGTATCGGGCGCCACACCTCTTAGGAGATCCATAGGTAAACGTAACTCTCGTCCCATGAGAACCATTGATGGAGTATTTTGGGTGACTTCGTGTCGTGAAGAGCGATAAGCCAAGAGGAACATCGGAATCCATTTATCCCAGTCTTTCTGGTTTTCAGCAACAAACTGAGATAAATATTGCAACAAGGTTCTAATCATCCGCTCTACGAGTCCATCCGACTGAGGGTGTAAAGGAGTTGTTCTTGTCTTCTTGATTCCCAGCATCTTCATTAGTTCCTTGAAAATACCGGATTCAAAACTCCGACCCTGATCAGAGTGTAACTCTAGCGGCACACCATGTCGACTAATCACCTCACGAAGAAGAGTCTCTGCAATCGTCGTAGCTTGCTGGTTCGGTAAGGGAAATATCTCCGGCCATTTCGAAAAATAGTCCACCACAACCAATGCAAATTTGTTCCCAGACGAAGACTTCGGTAAGGGACCCACCACGTCGAGTGCTATCCTCTCAAAGGGCACTCCAACGTTATAAATCTTCAGGGTCCCCCTTCCCTTTTCCACAGGGCCCTTCTTCGCGGAACATCGATGACATCGACGACACCACTCTTCCACGTCTCTTCGGTGATCTATCCAAAAATACCTTTGACGAACCTTCGCAAGGGTCTTCCTTATTCCAAAATGTCCTCCAGCAGGTGCATCATGACTCTCTTGTAGTACCTCCTTGACCTTATTTCTTGGCACTATTACCAATTTTGTGATCTCCTTTCCGTCCACAGATTCCCATCTTCGGAGCAGCAAACCCTGTTCTACGTCCAATGAGTCCCAAATGGTCCAGAAATATTTCGCTCCAGAAGAAAGAGCGGATATCTCTTGCCAAGTTGGTTTGCTTCCTTCTATTTTGTATTTTCTGATAATTCCAATGTCTTCGTCCTCTTCCTGTGCATTTGCCCATTCGTCAAATTCCACAGGACGGCATAACGTTCTCAAAATCTGACCTTCTTCTTCCTTGTCCTTTTCTTCAAGGCGGATACAACGCTTACATTGCGAAGTTTCGCAGGGTCTCCTAGAGAGACTGTCCGCATTAGCATGGTTCTTTCCAGCTCGATGTTTAATTTCAAAGTCGTACTGTTGAAGCCTTTCTATCCATCTTGCGGTCTGTCCTTCAGGTCTCTTGAATGAGAGAAGCCATCTTAATGAGGCATGATCCGTTCTCACCAAAAATTTTCGACCATAGAGATAGTGATGGAAGTGCTCTATGGATTTTACAATGGCTAGAAGTTCCCTTCTTGTTACGCAATAATTTCTTTCAGCCCTTCCCAGCATTTTCGAGAAGTAGGCGACCACCTTCTCTTGACCATCTTGAACCTGGGACAAGACTGCTCCTATTGCGTCATTTGATGCATCTGTGTCTAAGATAAAATCTGCATTTGGCAAGGGATAAGCCAAAACAGGAGACCTAGCAAGATGTGTCTTCAACTCTTCGAAAACCTTCTGGCATTCTTCTGTCCATTGAAAAGAAACCTTACTCTCTGTCAATCGATGCAAGGGTTTCGCAATCGATGAAAAATTGCGAACGAATTTTCTGTAATAAGTACAGAGTCCTAAGAAACTTCGCAATTCTGTATTATTCTTCGGCACTGGCCAATCTTGAACGGCGGCAATCTTCTCGGGATCAGTTTTCACTCCCTGCTCGGAGACTATGTGTCCCAAGTATTTCACCTCTCGGCAAAAGAAGTTGCATTTCTTCGGGCTCATGATTAATTTCGCGCGGCGGAGACGGGTGAAAACCTTCTTCAGATTTTCTATTTCGTCCTCAAAATTCTTTCCGAAGATTATAATGTCATCCAGATACACCAGACAGATCTTCCAGTTAAAATCAGTTAAAACGGTATCCATCAGTCGTTCAAAAGTAGCAGGGGCGTTACAGAGTCCAAACGGCATTACTTTAAACTGCCAAAGTCCGGTTCCAACACAAAACGCAGTCTTCTCTTTATCTTCCTCATCCATCGCTATCTGCCAATATCCACTCTGCAAATCTATGGTTGAAAACCAGGTTGAACCAACCAAAGCATCTAACGTATCCTCGATCCTTGGGAGTGGATAAGAATCCTTTTTGGTGATTTCGTTCAGTCGACGATAATCAACACAAAACCTGATGTTTCCATCTTTCTTTTTGACCAAGACAATTGGTGAAGACCACGGACTATTAGACTTTTCAATAACTCCCTGCTTCTCCATCTTCGCAAGCATTTCTTCAACCTCTCCACGACGATGAAGAGGAAGTCGTCGTGGCGGTTGCTTAATTGGACGATGGTCTCCAGTATCGATGTTATGTCGGACAATTTCGCATCTTCCTACTTGATCCGGATTGCTTGCGAAAATGTCTTGATAGTCGACCAATAATCTTCGGAATTCATTCCTTCGTTCTTCAGACAGAAAAACACTGCAGCGCTTGTAGAGATCTTGAAGATATTCAGGAACGGGAATCTCTTCTTCCCTTCCTATCAGAGCCGCAACCTTTTCTTCAAACCGTTTCCTCTTCAAGTCAATGTCCTGATGTCCTTGAATCCGAAGTTTATTTAGAAGAAAATCTAGTTGACAAGAATGTTTTTGTAGGAAATCTGTTCCCAAAATACATTCTTCGACCATGTCAATTAGAAGAAAGTCTTCTTCAGTCTCCAGGGTACCGATTCGTACAGGAAACCGTTGTTTTCCATAAATCGGTAATTGCTCTCCCGAGACCGAATAAAGGTGGAACTTTGCCTTCATTCCCGCCGCGCGAACTTGACTATCACTTTTGAACTTCTTTAAGTTTACCGATGAGCCCGTGTCGATAATTAAGATAGCCTTTTTTTTATTTATAAATCCTTCAACATGGGTACAATCTTCTGACAGGTGGATCTTCCGCACGACGGGGGTAGAAGGGAAAGAAGTCGAAGGTTCCCCCTCTACATCGACTTCTTCTCGTTTCCCTTCTTCTGCTTCTTTTCCGTGGATCCACGTCTAAGACAATCCCGCTGAAGATGTCCTGTTTCTCCGCAGGTCCAACATGACGGTCGTCGCTTCATAGGGTCAGCTTTCTGGCTCTCTCTTTGCTCACCGTCAGGGACTCTTCGTTTCCGCGAGTTTCTCTCAAAATAAGAAGACGATTTGAGTTTCTGTGCATTACGATCCTCAGTATTTGCAACAGAATCAACGGCTTCGATCTCCAGGGCCCTGACAACAGCTGCCCTGAGCGACAGGAAACCGCCGAGCCTCAAATTCCGCTTCATTTCTTCGCTGGCCAGAGCGGAAACAAATTGAGAGGCAGCAAGCTTATCTCTAGTTTCGAACGGACATTCACTAAAGGCGCTTTGTGCCAGTCTCTCAATTTCCGTGGCCAACTCAGAAATGGACTGTCCTTTCCGCTGTTTATAGTTTTGGAATATTGTGTAATGTAGATTAGAAAAATTTTTAGTTCCGTAACGGAACTCCAAAGCCGAAATTAATTCGTCGAAATTATTCCTTTTTTCAGCGCCAAGGGCAGTCAAAATGCTTCGCGCCGGTCCCTCCAAAGACGAAACCAAGGCCAAAGCTTTCCTTGTTTCATCCCATTTATTTGCCGACGCAATAGCCTCAAATTGAATTTTGTATTCTTCCCAACAACTCTTGCCATCGAAAACTGGCGCTTTCAAAACGTAGCCTAAATCGGATTCACGTCGAGTCACGTCATTGAACAGTCGAGGAGGAAACGACTGCGAAACAGGAGGAACTGTGAGTTCGGAAGAAACGCGACCATTTACACGAGCAGACTCAAGTTCCTCATCACGACGATCAGAATTTCGCGTATTTTGAAAAAGAGAAGATAGGACCTGATAATGGCTTTCGATCGTCCCCAGTCTCTCTTCCAGAGCAGCTTCCTTGGCTGAAGCAGCCGCCTTCTCCGCAGCCTGCTTCTCCTCAGCCCGCGTCCGTTCTTGCTCCCACTTGGCCTCGAACATCCGCTGCTGCTCCCGGAATTGTGTAAAGATGCTCCGTTGTAAATTCTCAAAAAGATTTTCGAACGAAGCTGGGACCTCTCCCTCGGCGGCAGAAGACCGGGTCTGCATCCCACTTCTGACACCAATGTTGCGCCGAGGGGTTTCTTCACTGCTTGCCATTATCGTTTAATAACACAACTAGTATTTAATAACAATAATTTATTAAACAAGGAGCTATATTCTTAGAACGCGTCTACTCTCTTTGAACTCTCGCGCTATTCTATTCAAACAACGCGGTTGCTCTCAGCTACCGGAAGTCTTGACCACTCGATTGCTCTCGTCCTGCTTGACAACTTCCGCTAAGAGCTTCAGTTCGTGGTCAAGACCAGCTTCACATCGTAACATTGCGTCGCCAGCTTCACGTCGCAACAATATTAACATTATATCAAGCTTAGCATCTTGGATCAAGTTAAATCAGTCTATTAAGGAACATTGTTCTGTCACTATCGTATCACACGTAGTCGACTACACCGCGTCGGGAAATCGATTTAAAAGAATTAATCTCGTAAATATTGTAACAGCGTAGTTAGGCAAGTCCAGGAAAAGAATCAGACTTAGGTAGGATTCGTAGTAGCGCCGGACTTCAAACATATTAATTTTGTTAAATCATGTAACTGCGTAATCTTTGGAAAGAGTACAAAACCATAGAATTTCGAGTCTTATTAATATTGCAAAAGCGTAGTTGAGTTAGCCTCGACTGAAATTCAGAATATAGAACTTCGAGTTCAATAACTAGAAATTGCGTTTCAATTATATTCTTCTAATACTTACGAATAGCGTCTGATTTAATTTATGGTTTTTTCTGTTCATTATACGACAATATCTATTTAGTTCCTTGATCTAATCGTCCACTATATTAATTTATATTACATATACTTTTCTTATTTTCTTATTTTTGTTAACTGATAATTATCATTATTTTATTC
>CAMAOD020000269.1:0-17430 GCA_945859595.2 Megachile willughbiella
TATTAACTCTTACCTTTATCCTTATTACTATTATTATTATCGTAATAACTCTTATTTTTTATCCTTATTACTATTATTATTATCGTAATAACTCTTATTTTTATCCTTATTACTATTATTATTATCGTAATAACTCTTATTTTTATCCTTATTACTATTATTGTTATCGTAATAACTCTTATTTTTATCCTTAATACTATTATTATTATCATTATAACTATTACTTTCAGCTATATTCCTATTTTTATTATGCAATAACTCTTATTTTTGTCCTTATTTCTATTCTTATTATCGTAATAACTCTTATTTTTATCCTTATAACTATTATTATTATCGTAATAACTCTTATTTTTGCCTTATTCCTATTTTAACATCATATTAACTCAAACCCTTATCCTTATTACTATTATTATTATCGTAATAACTCTTATTTTAATCCTTATTACTATTATTATTATCGTAATAACTCTTATTTTTATCCTTATTTCTATTATTATTATCATTATAACCATTATTTTCAGACTTATTCCTATTTTTATTGTGTAATAACTCTTATTTTTATCATTATTACTATTATTATTATCGAATTAACTCTTATTTTTATCCTTATTACTATTATTATTATCGTAATAACTCTTATTTTTATCCTTATTACTATTATTGTTATCGTAATAACTCTTATTTTTATCCTTAATACTATTATTATTATCGTAATAACTCTTATTTTTATCCTTATTACTATTATTATTATCGTAATAACTCTTATTTTTATCCTTATTACTATTATTATTATCGTAATAACTCTTATTTTTATCCTTATTACTATTATTATTATCGTAATAACTCTTATTTTTATCCTTATTACTATTATTATTATCGTAATAACTCTTATTTTTATCCTTATTATTATTATTATTATCGTAATAACTCTTACTTTTATCCTTATTACTATTATTATTATCGTAATAACTCTTATTTTTATCCTTATTTCTATTATTATTATCATTATAACTATTATTTTCAGCCGTATTCCTATTTTTATGATGTAATAACTCTTATTTTTATCCTTATTCCTATTCTTATTATCGTAATAACTCTTATTTTTGTCCTTATTCCTATTTTAACATCATATTAACTCTCACTTTTATCCTTATTACTATTATTATTATCGAATTAACTCTTATTTTTATCCTTATTACTATTATTATTATGGAATTAACTATTATTTTTATCCTTATTACTATTATTATTATCGTAATAACTCTTATTTTTATCCTTATTTCTATTATTATTATCATTATAACCATTATTTTCAGCCTTATTGCTATTTTTATTGTGTAATAACTCTTATTTTTATCCTTATTACTATTATTATTATCGTAATAACTCTTATTTTTGTCCTTATTCCTATTTTAACATCATGTTAACTCTCACTTTTATCCTTATTACTATTATTATTATCGAATTAACTCTTATTTTTATCCTTGTTACTATTATTATTATCGAATTAACTGTTATTTTTATCCTTATTACTATTTTTATTATCGTAATAACTCTTATTTTTATCCTTATTTCTATTATTATTATCATTATAACTATTATTTTCAGCCTTATTCCTATTTTTAGCATGTAATAACTCTTATTTTTATCCTTATTACTATTATTATTATGGAATTAACTCTTATTTTTATCCTTGTTACTATTATTATTATCGAATTAACTCTTATTTTTATCCTTATTACTATTATTATTATCGTAATAACTCTTATTTTTATCCTTATTACTATTATTATTATCGTAATAACTCTTATTTTTATCCTTATTACTATTATTATTATCGTAATAACTCTTATTTTTATCCTTATTATTATTATTATTATCGTAATAACTCTTACTTTTATCCTTATTACTATTATTATTATCGTAATAACTCTTATTTTTATCCTTATTTCTATTATTATTATCGTAATAACTCTTATTTTTATCCTTATTACTATTATTATTATCGTAATAACTCTTATTTTTATCCTTATTACTATTATTATTATCGTAATAACTCTTATTTTAATCCTTATTATTATTATTATTATCGTAATAACTCTTACTTTTATCCTTATTACTATTATTATTATCGTAATAATTCTTATTTTTATCCTTATTTCTATTATTATTATTATCATTATAACTATTATTTTCAGCCGTATTCCTATTTTTATTATGTAATAACTCTTATTTTTATCCTTATTTCTATTATTATTATCATTATAACTATTACTTTCAGCCATATTCCTATTTTTATTATGCAATAACTCTTATTTTTGTCCTTATTTCTATTCTTATTATCGTAATAACTCTTATTTTTATCCTTATAACTATTATTATTATCGTAATAACTCTTATTTTTATCCTTATTACTATTATTATTATCGTAATAACTCTTATTTTTATCCTTATTACTATTATTGTTATCGTAATAACTCTTATTTTTATCCTTAATACTATTATTATTATCGTAATAACTCTTATTTTTATCCTTATTACTATTATTATTATCGTAATAACTCTTATTTTTATCCTTAATACTATTATTATTATCGTAATAACTCTAATTTTTATCCTTATTACTATTATTATTATCGTAATAACTCTTATTTTTATCCTTAATACTATTATTATTATCGTAATAACTCTTATTTTTATCCTTATTACTATTATTATTATCGTAATAACTCTTATTTTTATCCTTAATACTATTATTATTATCGTAATAACTCTTATTTTTATCCTTATTTCTATTATTATTATCATTATAACTATTATTTTCAGCCGTATTCCTATTTTTATTATGTAATAACTCTTATTTTTATCCTTATTCCTATTCTTATTATCGTAATAACTCTTATTTTTGCCTTATTCCTATTTTAACATCATATTAACTCTTACCTTTATCCTTATTACTATTATTATTATCGTAATAACTCTTATTTTTATCCTTATTACTATTATTATTATCGTAATAACTCTTATTTTTATCCTTATTACTATTATTATTATCGTAATAACTCTTATTTTTATCCTTATTACTATTATTGTTATCGTAATAACTCTTATTTTTATCCTTAATACTATTATTATTATCATTATAACTATTACTTTCAGCCATATTCCTATTTTTATTATGCAATAACTCTTATTTTTGTCCTTATTTCTATTCTTATTATCGTAATAACTCTTATTTTTATCCTTATAACTATTATTATTATCGTAATAACTCTTATTTTTGCCTTATTCCTATTTTAACATCATATTAACTCAAACCCTTATCCTTATTACTATTATTATTATCGTAATAACTCTTATTTTTATCCTTATTACTATTATTATTATCGTAATAACTCTTATTTTTATCCTTATTTCTATTATTATTATCATTATAACCATTATTTTCAGACTTATTCCTATTTTTATTGTGTAATAACTCTTATTTTTATCATTATTACTATTATTATTATCATAATAACTCTTATTTTTATCCTTATTTCTATTTTTATTATCATTATAACTATTATATTCAGCCATATTCCTATTTTTATTATGTAATAACTCTTATTTTTATACTTATTACTATTATTATTATCGTAATAACTCTTATTTTTATCCTTATATCTATTATTATTATCATTATAACCATTATTTTCAGCCTTATTCCTATTTTTATTATGTAATAACTCTTATTTTTATCCTTATTACTATTATTATTATCATAATAACTCTTATTTTTATCCTTATTTCTATTATTATTATCATTATTACTATTATTTTCAGCCATACTCCTATTTTTATTATGTAATAACTCTTATTTTTATCCTTATTTCGATTATTATTATCATTATAACTATTACTTTCAGCCATATTTCTATTTTTATTATGCAATAACTCTTATTTTTGTCCTTATTTCTATTCTTATTATCGTAATAACTCTTATTTTTATTCTTATAACTATTATTATTATCGTAATGACTCTTATTTTTGCCTTATTCCTATTTTAACATCATATTAACTCTTACTTTTATCCTTATTACTACTATTATTATCGTAATAACTCTTATTTTTATCCTTATTACTATTATTGTTATCGTAATAACTCTTATTTTTATCCTTAATACTATTATTATTATCGTAATAAGTCTTACTTTTATCCTTATTTCTATTTTTATTATCATTATAACTATTATTTTCAGCCATATTCCTATTTTTATTATGTAATAACTCTTATTTTTATCCTTATTTCTATTATTATTATCATTATAACTATTACTTTCAGCCATATTCCTATTTTTATTATGCAATAACTCTTATTTTTGTCCTTATTTCTATTCTTATTATCGTAATAACTCTTATTTTTATTCTTATAACTATTATTATTATCGTAATGACTCTTATTTTTGCCTTATTCCTATTTTAACATCATATTAACTCTTACTTTTATCCTTATTACTACTATTATTATCGTAATAACTCTTATTTTTATCCTTATTACTATTATTGTTATCGTAATAACTCTTATTTTTATCCTTATTTCTATTATTATTATCATTATAACTATTATTTTCAGCCGTATTCCTATTTTTATTATGTAATGACTCTTATTTTTATCCTCATTCCTATTCTTATTATCGTAATAACTCTTATTTTTATCCTTATAACTATTATTATTATCGTAATAACTCTTACTTTTGTCCTTATTACTATTATTATTATCGTAATAACTCTTATTTTTATCCTTATTCCTATTTTCATTATCGTATTAACTCTTACTTTTATCCTTATTACTATTATTATTATCGTAATAACTCTTATTTTTATCCTTATTAGTATTATTGTTATCGTAATAACTCTTACTTTTATCCGTATTACTATTACTATTATCGTAATAACTCTTATTTTTATCCTTATTTATATTATTATTATCATTATAACTATGACTTTCAGCCATATTCCTATTTTTATTATGCAATAACTCTTATTTTTATCCTTATAACTATTATTATTATCGTAATAACTCTTATTTTTATTCTTATAACTATTATTATTATCGTAATGACTCTTATTTTTGCCTTATTCCTATTTTAACATCATATTAACTCTTACTTTTATCCTTATTACTACTATTATTATCGTAATAACTCTTATTTTTATCCTTATTACTATTATTGTTATCGTAATAACTCTTATTTTTATCCTTAATACTATTATTATTATCGTAATAAGTCTTACTTTTATCCTTATTACTATTATTATTATCGTAATAACTCTTATTTTTATCCTTATTTCTATTATTATTATCATTATAACTATTATTTTCAGCCGTATTCCTATTTTTATTATGTAATAACTCTTATTTTTATCCTCATTCCTATTCTTATTATCGTAATAACTCTTATTTTTATCCTTATAACTATTATTATTATCGTAATAACTCTTATTTTTGTCCTTATTCCTATTTTAACATCATGTTAACTCTCACTTTTATCCTTGATTCTATTATTATTATCGAATTAACTCTTATTTTTATCCTTCTTACTATTATTATTATCGAATTAACTCTTATTTTTATCCTTATTACTATTATTATTATCATAATAACTCTTATTTTTGCCTTATTCCTATTTCAACATCATATTAACTCTCACTTTTATCCTTATTACTATTATTTTTATCGAATTAACTCTTATTTTTATCCTTATTACTATTATTATTATCGTAATAACTCTTATTTTTATCCTTATTCCTATTTTCATTATCGTATTAACTCTTACTTTTATCCTTATTACTATTATTATTATCGTAATAACTCTTATTTTTATCCTTATTAGTATTATTGTTATCGTAATAACTCTTACTTTTATCCTTATTACTATTACTATTATCGTAATAACTCTTATTTTTATCCTTATTTATATTATTATTATCATTATAACTACGACTTTCAGCCATATTCCTATTTTTATTATGCAATAACTCTTATTTTTATCCTTATAACTATTATTATTATCGTAATAACTCTTATTTTTATGTTTATTACTATTATTATTATCGTAATAACTCTTACTTTTATCCTTATTACTATTATTATTATCGTAATAACTCTTATTTTTGTCCTTATTCCAATTTTATCATCATATTAACTCTTACTTTTATCCTTACTACTATTATTATTATCGTAATAACTCTTATTTTTATCCTTATTTCTATTATTATTATCATTATAACCATTATTTTCAGCCGTATTCCTATTTTTATTATGTAATAACTCTTATTTTTATCCTTATTCCTATTCTTATTATCGTAATAACTCTTATTTTTATCCTTATTACTATTATTGTTATCGTAATAACTCTTATTTTTATCCTTAATACTATTATTATTATCGTAATAAGTCTTACTTTTATCCTTATTACTATTATTATTATCGTAATAACTCTTATTTTTATCCTTATTTCTATTATTATTATCATTATAACTATTATTTTCAGCCGTATTCCTATTTTTATTATGTAATAACTCTTATTTTTATCCTCATTCCTATTCTTATTATCGTAATAACTCTTATTTTTATCCTTATAACTATTATTATTATCGTAATAACTCTTATTTTTGTCCTTATTCCTATTTTAACATCATGTTAACTCTCACTTTTATCCTTATTACTATTATTATTATCGAATTAACTCTTATTTTTATCCTTGTTACTATTTTTATTATCGAATTAACTGTTATTTTTATCCTTATTACTATTTTTATTATCGTAATAACTCTTATTTTTATCCTTATTTCTATTATTATTATCATTATAACTATTATTTTCAGCCTTATTCCTATTTTTAGCATGTAATAACTCTTATTTTTATCCTTATTACTATTATTATTATGGAATTAACTCTTATTTTTATCCTTGTTACTATTATTATTATCGAATTAACTCTTATTTTTATCCTTATTACTATTATTATTATCATAATAACTCTTATTTTTATCCTTATTTCTATTATTATTATCATTATAACTATGACTTTCAGCCATATTCCTATTTTTATTATGCAATAACTTTTATTTTTATCCTTATTCCTATTCTTATTATCGTAATAACTCTTATTTTTATCCTTATAACTATTAATATTATCGTAATAACTCTTATTTTTGTCCTTATTCCTATTTTAACATCATATTAACTCTCACTTTTATCCTTATTACTATTATTATAATCGAATTAACTCTTATTTTTATTCTTATTACTATTATTATTATCGTAATAACTCTTATTTTTATCCTTATTACTATTATTGTTATCGTAATAACTCTTATTTTTATCCTTAATACTATTATTATTATCGTAATAACTCTTATTTTTATCCTTATTACTATTATTATTATCGTAATAACTCTTATTTTTATCCTTATTACCATTATTATTATCGTAATAACTCTCATTTTAATCCTTATTATTATTATTATTATCGTAATAACTCTTACTTTTATCCTTATAACTATTATTATTATCGTAATAATTCTTATTTTTATCCTTATTTCTATTATTATTATCATTATAACTATTATTTTCAGCCGTATTCCTATTTTTATTATGTAATAACTCTTATTTTTATCCTTATTTCTATTATTATTACCATTATAACTATCTACTTTCGGCCATATTCCTATTTTTATTATGCAATAACTCTTATTTTTGTCCTTATTTCTATTCTTATTATCGTAATAACTCTTATTTTTATCCTTATTCCTATTTTCATTATCGTATTAACTCTTACTTTTATCCTTATTACTATTATTATTATCGTAATAACTCTTATTTTTGCCTTATTCCTATTTTCAACATCATATTAACTCTCACTTTTATCCTTATTACTATTATTTTTATCGAATTAACTCTTATTTTTATCCTTATTACTATTATTATTATCGTAATAACTCTTATTTTTATCCTTATTCCTATTTTCATTATCGTATTAACTCTTACTTTTATCCTTATTACTATTATTATTATCGTAATAACTCTTATTTTTATCCTTATTAGTATTATTGTTATCGTAATAACTCTTACTTTTATCCTTATTACTATTACTATTATCGTAATAACTCTTATTTTTATCCTTATTTATATTATTATTATCATTATAACTACGACTTTCAGCCATATTCCTATTTTTATTATGCAATAACTCTTATTTTTATCCTTATAACTATTATTATTATCGTAATAACTCTTATTTTTATGTTTATTACTATTATTATTATCGTAATAACTCTTACTTTTATCCTTATTACTATTATTATTATCGTAATAACTCTTATTTTTGTCCTTATTCCAATTTTATCATCATATTAACTCTTACTTTTATCCTTACTACTATTATTATTATCGTAATAACTCTTATTTTTATCCTTATTTCTATTATTATTATCATTATAACCATTATTTTCAGCCGTATTCCTATTTTTATTATGTAATAACTCTTATTTTTATCCTTATTCCTATTCTTATTATCGTAATAACTCTTATTTTTATCCTTATTACTATTATTGTTATCGTAATAACTCTTATTTTTATCCTTAATACTATTATTATTATCGTAATAAGTCTTACTTTTATCCTTATTACTATTATTATTATCGTAATAACTCTTATTTTTATCCTTATTTCTATTATTATTATCATTATAACTATTATTTTCAGCCGTATTCCTATTTTTATTATGTAATAACTCTTATTTTTATCCTCATTCCTATTCTTATTATCGTAATAACTCTTATTTTTATCCTTATAACTATTATTATTATCGTAATAACTCTTATTTTTGTCCTTATTCCTATTTTAACATCATGTTAACTCTCACTTTTATCCTTATTACTATTATTATTATCGAATTAACTCTTATTTTTATCCTTGTTACTATTTTTATTATCGAATTAACTGTTATTTTTATCCTTATTACTATTTTTATTATCGTAATAACTCTTATTTTTATCCTTATTTCTATTATTATTATCATTATAACTATTATTTTCAGCCTTATTCCTATTTTTAGCATGTAATAACTCTTATTTTTATCCTTATTACTATTATTATTATGGAATTAACTCTTATTTTTATCCTTGTTACTATTATTATTATCGAATTAACTCTTATTTTTATCCTTATTACTATTATTATTATCATAATAACTCTTATTTTTATCCTTATTTCTATTATTATTATCATTATAACTATGACTTTCAGCCATATTCCTATTTTTATTATGCAATAACTTTTATTTTTATCCTTATTCCTATTCTTATTATCGTAATAACTCTTATTTTTATCCTTATAACTATTAATATTATCGTAATAACTCTTATTTTTGTCCTTATTCCTATTTTAACATCATATTAACTCTCACTTTTATCCTTATTACTATTATTATAATCGAATTAACTCTTATTTTTATTCTTATTACTATTATTATTATCGTAATAACTCTTATTTTTATCCTTATTACTATTATTGTTATCGTAATAACTCTTATTTTTATCCTTAATACTATTATTATTATCGTAATAACTCTTATTTTTATCCTTATTACTATTATTATTATCGTAATAACTCTTATTTTTATCCTTATTACCATTATTATTATCGTAATAACTCTCATTTTAATCCTTATTATTATTATTATTATCGTAATAACTCTTACTTTTATCCTTATAACTATTATTATTATCGTAATAATTCTTATTTTTATCCTTATTTCTATTATTATTATCATTATAACTATTATTTTCAGCCGTATTCCTATTTTTATTATGTAATAACTCTTATTTTTATCCTTATTTCTATTATTATTACCATTATAACTATTACTTTCGGCCATATTCCTATTTTTATTATGCAATAACTCTTATTTTTGTCCTTATTTCTATTCTTATTATCGTAATAACTCTTATTTTTATCCTTATAACTATTATTATTATCGTAATAACTCTTATTTTTATCCTTATTACTATTATTATTATCGTAATAACTCTTATTTTTATCCTTATTACTATTATTATTATCGAATTAACTCTTATTTTTATCCTTATTACTATTATTATTATCGTAATAACTCTTATTTTTATCCTTATTACTATTATTGTTATCGTAATAACTCTTATTTTTATCCCTAATACTATTATTATTATCGTAATAACTCTTATTTTTATCCTTATTACTATTATTATTATCGTAATAACTCTTATTTTTATCCTTAATACTATTATTATTATCGTAATAACTCTTATTTTTATCCTTATTACTATTATTATTATCGTAATAACTCTTATTTTTATCCTTATTACTATTATTATTATCGTAATAACTCTTATTTTTATCCTTATTATTATTATTATTATCGTAATAACTCTTACTTTTATCCTTATTACTATTATTATTATCGTAATAACTCTTATTTTTATCCTTATTTCTATTATTATTATCATTATAACTATTATTTTCAGCCGTATTCCTATTTTTATTATGTAATAACTCTTATTTTTATCCTTATTCCTATTCTTATTATCGTAATAACTCTTATTTTTGTCCTTATTCCTATTTTAACATCATATTAACTCTCACTTTTATCCTTATTACTATTATTATTATCGAATTAACTCTTATTTTTATCCTTATTACTATTATTATTATGGAATTAACTATTATTTTTATCCTTATTACTATTATTATTATCGTAATAACTCTTATTTTTATCCTTATTTCTATTATTATTATCATTATAACCATTATTTTCAGCCTTATTGCTATTTTTATTGTGTAATAACTCTTACTTTTATCCTTATTACTATTATTATTATCATAATAACTCTTATTTTTATCCTTATTTCTATTTTTATTATCATTATAACTATTATTTTCAGCCATATTCCTATCTTTATTATGTAATAACTCTTATTTTTATCCTTATTACTATTATTATTATCGTAATAACTCTTATTTTTATCCTTATTACTATTATTGTTATCGTAATAACTCTTATTTTTATCCTTAATACTATTATTATTATCATTATAACTATTACTTTCAGCCATATTCCTATTTTTATTATGCAATAAATCTTATTTTTGTCCTTATTTCTATTCTTATTATCGTAATAACTCTTATTTTTATCCTTATAACTATTATTATTATCGTAATAACTCTTATTTTTGCCTTATTCCTATTTTAACATCATATTAACTCTTACCTTTATCCTTATTACTATTATTATTATCGTATTAACTCTTACTTTTATCCTTATTCCTATTTTTATTATCGTATTAACTCTTACATTTATCCTTATTACTATTATTATTATCGTAATAACTCTTATTTTTATCCTTATTACCATTATTATTATCGTAATAACTCTTATTTTTATCCTTGTTTCTATTATTATTATCCTTATAACTATTATTTTCAACCATATTCCTCTTTTTATTATGTAATAACTCTTATTTTTATCCTTATTTCTATTATTATTATCGTAATAACTCTTATTTTTATCCTTATAACTACTATTATTAACGTAATAACTCTTATTTTTATCCTTGTTACTATTATTATTATCGTAATGACTATTATTTTCAGCCTTATCACTATTATTATTATATAATTAACTCTTATTTTTATCCTTATTCCTATTTTTATTATCGTATTAGCTCTTACTTTTATCCTTATTACTGTTATTATTATCGTAATAAATCTTATTTTTATCCTTATTACTATTATTATTATCGTAATAACTCTTATTTTTATCCTTATTTCTATTATTATAATCCTTATAACTATTACTTTCAGCCATATTCCTCCTTTTTATTGCGTAATACTCTTATCTTTATCCTTATTTCTACTATTATTATCGTAATAACTCTTATTTTTATCCTTATTACCATTACTATTATCGTAATAACTCTTATTGTTATCCTTGTTTCTATTATTATTATCCTTATAACTATTATTTTCAGCCATATTCCTCTTTTTATTATGTATTAACTCTTATTTTTATCCTTATTTCTATTATTATTATCGTAATAACTCTTATTTTTATCCTTATAACTATTATTATTATCGTAATAACTCTTATTTTTGTCCTTATTCCTATTATTATTATCGTAATAACTCTTATTTTAATCCTTATTTCTATTATTATTATCCTTATAACTATTACTTTCAGCCATATTCCTCTTTTTATTATGTAATACTCTTATCTTTATCCTTATTTCTATTATTATTATCGTAATAACTCTTATTTTTATCCTTATAGCTATTATTATTGTCGGAATAACTCTTATTTTTGTCCTTATTCCTATTATTATTATCGTAATAACTCTTATTTTTATCCTTATTACTATTATTATTATCGTAATAACTCTTATTTTTATCCTTATTTCTATTATTATAATCCTTATAACTATTACTTTCAGCCATATTCCTCCTTTTTATTGCGTAATAACTCTTATTTTTATCCTTATTTCTATTAGTATTATCGTAATAACTATTATTTTCAGCCTTATCACTATTATTATTATATAAATAACTCTTATTTTTATCCTTATTCCTATTTTATCATCGTATTAACTCTTACTTTTATCCTTATTACTATTATTATTATCGTAATAACTCTTATTTTTATTCTTATTTCTATTATTATTATCATCATAACTATTACTTTCAGCCATATTCCTCTTTTTATTGTGCAATAACTATTATTTTTATCCTTATTTCTATTATTATTATCGTAATAACTATTATTTTCAGCCTTATTACTATTATTATTATATAAATAACTCTTATTTTTATCCTTATTCCCATTTTATCATCGTATTAACTCTTACTTTTATCCTTATTGCTATTATTATTATCGTAATAACTCTTATTTTAATCCTTATTTCTATTATTATTATCCTTATAACTATTACTTTCAGCCATATTTCTCTTTTTATTATGTAATACTCTTATCTTTATCCTTATTTCTATTATTATTATCGTAATAACTCTTATTTTTATCCTTATTACCATTACTATTATCGTAATAACTCTTATTGTTATCCTTGTTTCTATTATTATTATCCTTATAACTATTATTTTCAGCCATATTCCTCTTTTTATTATGTAATAACTCTTATTTTTATCCTTATTTCTATTATTATTATCGTAATAACTCTTATTTTTATCCTTATAACTATTATTATTATCGTAATAACTCTTATTTTTGTCCTTATTCCTATTATTATTATCGTAATAACTCTTATTTTAATCCTTATTTCTATTATTATTATCCTTATAACTATTACTTTCAGCCATATTCCTCTTTTTATTATGTAATACTCTTATCTTTATCCTTATTTCTATTATTATTATCGTAATAACTCTTATTTTTATCCTTATAACTATTATTATGGTCGGAATAACTCTTATTTTTGTCCTTATTCCTATTATTATTATCGTAATAACTCTTATTTTTATCCTTATTACTATTATTATTATCGTAATAACTATTACTTTCAGCCTTCTCTCTATTATTATTATATAAATAACTCTTATTTTATCCTTATAACTATTATTTTTATCGTAATAACTCTTATTTTTGTCCTTATTCCTATTATTATTATCGTAATAACTCTTATTTTAATCCTTATTTCTATTATTATTATCCTTATAACTATTACTTTCAGCCATATTCCTCTTTTTATTATGTAATACTCTTATCTTTATCCTTATTTCTATTATTATTATCGTAATAACTCTTATTTTTATCCTTATAACTATTATTATTGTCGGAATAACTCTTATTTTTATCCTTGTTACTATTATTATTATCGTAGTAACTATTACTTTCAGCCTTCTCTCTATTATTATTATATAAATAACTCTTATTTTTATCCTTATAACTATTATTTTTATCGTAATAACTCTTATTTTTGTCCTTATTCCTATTATTATTATCGTAATAACTCTTATTTTTATCCTTATTACTATTGTTATTATCGTAATAACTATTATTTTTAGCCTTATCACTATTATTATTATATAAATAACTCTTATTTTTATCCTTATTCCTATTTTATCATCGTATTAACTCTTACTTTTATCCTTATTACTATTATTATTATCGTAATAACTCTTATCTTTATCCTTATTTCTACTATTATTATCGTAATAACTCTTATTTTTATCCTTATAACTATTATTATTGTCGGAATAACTCTTATTATTGTCCTTATTCCTATTATTATTATCGTAATAACTCATAATTTTATCCTTATTACTATTATTATTATCGTAATAACTATTACTTTCAGCCCTCTCTCTATTATTATTATATAAATAACTCTTATTTTTATCCTTATAACTATTATTATTATCGTAATAACTCTTATTTTTGTCCTTCTTCCTATTATTATTATCGTAATAACTCTGATTTTAATCCTTATTTCTATTATTATTATCCTTATAACTATTACTTTCAGCCACATTCCTCTTTTTATTATGTAATAACTCTTATCTTTATCCTTATTTCTATTATATTATCGTAATAACTCTTATTTTTATCCTTATAACTATTATTATTGTCGTAATAACTCTTATTTTTGTCCTTATTCCTATTATTATTATCGTAATAACTCTTATTTTTATCCCTATTACTATTGTTATTATCTTAATAACTATTATTTTGAGCCTTATCACTATTATTATTATATAAATAACTCTTATTTTTATCCTTATTCCTATTTTTATTATCGTATTAACTCTTACTTTTATCCTTATTCCTATTTTTATTATCGTATTAACTCTTACATTTATCCTTATTACTATTATTATTATCGTAATAACTCTTATTTTTATCCTTATTACCATTATTATTATCGTAATAACTCTTATTTTTATCCTTGTTTCTATTATTATTATCCTTATAACTATTATTTTCAACCATACTCCTCTTTTTATTATGTAATAACTCTTATTTTTATCCTTATTTCTATTATTATTATCGTAATAACTCTTATTTTTATCCTATATAACTATTATTATTATCGTAATAACTCTTATTTTTATTCTTATTTCTATTATTATTATCATCATAACTATTACTTTCAGCCATATTCCTCTTTTTATTGTGCAATAACTCTTATTTTTATCCTTATTTCTACTATTATTATATAAATAACTCTTATTTTTATCCTTGTTTCTATTATTATTATATAAATAACTCTTATTTTTATCCTTATTCCCATTTTATCATCGTATTAAACTCTTACTTTTATCCTTATTACTATTATTATTATCGTAATAACTCTTATTTTTATTCTTATTTCTATTATTATTATCATCATAACTATTACTTTCAGCCATATTCCTCTTTTTTATTGTGCAATAACTCTTATTTTTATCCTTATTTCTATTATTATTATCGTAATAACTATTATTTTCAGCCTTATTACTATTATTATTATATAAATAACTCTTATTTTTATCCTTATTCCCATTTTATCATCGTATTAACTCTTACTTTTATCCGTATTACTATTATTATTATCGTAATAACTCTTATTTTTATCCTTATTCCTATTTTTATTATCCTTATAACTATTACTTTCAGCCATATTCTCTTTTTATTATGTACTACTCTTATCTTTATCCTTATTTCTATTATTATTATCGTAATAACTCTTATTTTTATCCTTATTACCATTACTATTATCGTAATAACTCTTATTGTTATCCTTGTTTCTATTATTATTATCCTTATAACTATTATTTTCAGCCATATTCCTCTTTTTATTATGTAATAACTCTTATTTTTATCCTTATTTCTATTATTATTATCGTAATAACTCTTATTTTTATCCTTATAACTATTATTATTATCGTAATAACTATTACTTTCAGCCATATTCCTCTTTTTATTATGTAATACTCTTATCTTTATCCTTATTTCTATTATTATTGTCGTAATAACTCTTATTTTTATCCTTATAACTATTATTATTGTCGGAATAACTCTTATTTTTGTCCTTATTCCTATTATTATTATCGTAATAACTCTTATTTTTGTCCTTATTCCTATTATTATTATCGTAATAACTCTTATTTTTATCCTTATTACTATTGTTATTATCGTAATAACTATTATTTTTAGCCTTATCACTATTATTATTATATAAATAACTCTTATTTTTATCCTTATTCCCATTTTATCATCGTATTAACTCTTACTTTTATCCGCATTACTATTATTATTATCGTAATAACTCTTATTTTTATCCTTATTCCTATTTTTATTATCCTTATAACTATATCCCTCAGCCATATTTCTCTTTTATTATGTAATACTCTTATCTTTATCCTTATTTCTATTATTATTATCGTAATAACTCTTATTTTTATCCTTATTACCATTACTATTATCGTAATAACTCTTATTGTTATCCTTGTTTCTATTATTATTATCCTTATAACTATTATTTTCAGCCATATTCCTCTTTTTATTATGTAATAACTCTTATTTTTATCCTTATTTCTATTATTATTATCGTAATAACTCTTATTTTTATCCTTATATCTATTATTATTATCGTAATAACTCTTATTTTTGTCCTTATTCCTATTATTATTATCGTAATAACTCTTATTTTAATCCTTATTTCTATTATTATTATCCTTATAACTATTACTTTCAGCCCATATTCCTCTTTTTATTATGTAATACTCTTATCTTTATCCTTATTTCTATTATTATTATCGTAATAACTCTTATTTTTTATCCTTATAACTATTATTATTGTCGGAATAACTCTTATTTTTGTCCTTATTCCTATTATTATTATCGTAATAACTCTTATTTTATCCTTATTACTATTGTTATTATCGTAATAACTATTATTTTTAGCCTTATCACTATTATTATTATATAAATAACTCTTATTTTTATCCTTATTCCCATTTTATCATCGTATTAACTCTTACTTTTATCCGTATTACTATTATTATTATCGTAATAACTCTTATTTTTATCCTTATTCCTATTTTTATTATCCTTATAACTATATCCCTCAGCCATATTTCTCTTTTTATTATGTAATACTCTTATCTTTATCCTTATTTCTATTATTATTATCGTAATAACTCTTATTTTTATCCTTATTACCATTACTATTATCGTAATAACTCTTATTGTTATCCTTGTTTCTATTATTATTATCCTTATAACTATTATTTTCAGCCATATTCCTCTTTTTATTATGTAATAACTCTTATTTTTATCCTTATTTCTATTATTATTATCGTAATAACTCTTATTTTTATCCTTAATACTATTATTATTATCGTAATAAGTCTTA